>WEIV01025247.1:1935-47749 GCA_013390005.1 Calyptomena viridis | reverse complement strand
GGGGCCCTATTCCAGTGTTTAAGGCATCTTCTCTTTCTTCTCTCTCTGACTTTGGTGTTAATCAAACTCCTCACCCTCCTCTCCCTTAAGCCGCCATGATGATCTGCGCAGCTTTTTTTTCTACTCCTTCTTAAATATGTTATCACAGAGGCGTTGTTGCCTGACCTTGGCTAGCTTAGAGCAGAGAAAAACTCTAGCAGCTTCTTAAAGAAGCCTCTCTCCTAGCCCCCCCACCCCACCTAATAAAAACTCTGGTTACTTAAAACCACAACACCAGGGAAGAGGTCATAGCACCAAGCCTGCCCAAGAAGAATTTGGACAATGCTCTCAGGCATATGTTGTGATTCTTGGGGTTGTCCTGTGCAGGGCCAGGAGTTGGACTCAATGATCTCTGTGGGTCCCTTCCAAGTCAGGATATTCTGTGATATGTCAGGATATTTTCACTATATATACACTAGAAATGGAAAAATAAGGAAAAAAATCTTTGACAATACAGAAGATGGCTACTGAGTTAGCCTACAAAAATCGTATTTCTCTGTGAAACATGGAAACATGAAATTATTGAAATCTCAATGTTTTGTGTACCTCTAAAGTTTGAGTGACAGTATATAATTTCTTAATCCTTCTGTCCGGTTTGAGTGGTCCCTTCTTGTCCTTTCAAGCTTCACTTCAGGCCCTGTAGCTGCTACAGTTGAGGCTATTACATGAACATGTTGTATAATATTTTAGATGAGGTGAATCTAGAAATTCAGTCTTGTCTGGGATTCCATCAGATGTTCAGAGCTTTTCTTCAGCTCCTCTAGCATGCTTATTGGAGTATCCTGTGCCTGTGAGGCTACAAATAATTTCTGATTTTGTTATGCATAGTGATTTTTTTTCTTTTTTTTTTTAACTTGGAATAGACCTCCCTGTTACTGCTGTCAAAAGACGTCACAGTATTATGCAAAGCTAAAATGTACAGGTATACAATACATATATTTTCAGTTTAAAATCATGTAATCCCCTTAACTTCCATAGCACCACAAACATGTTACACCCCTCCTACCATGGGTATTTTCAGAAGATATTCTGCATACTTTTGAGTTTCAAGCTAGGTCTGCAAGAGTGATCTGGGGATAGTCTAGATAAACATGTTCAGGCTCATTGCTATATACATGTATCACAAACTACATCCCTTTAAATTTTGTTTGACTGATTTGGCTAATTGCTTAGGTTTCCTCATTAAATAAATATAACTTCTCCTTGTAAACCTTCCACTATCCTCGTAATTCTTTCGGTTATCTCCTTAGTCCCTTTAATGTTTTCTACTTTTTTTCCTATGATTTCAATAACGTCTGTTTAAAAGAATTAACCTTTTAGAAGAAGAGGAGAATAATGATGAGCTTGGATTGTTTTCAGCTTTTGGAGTGTGTAATTGCTACAGATTGGATCATTTCATCCTTTGCAATGTGTAAAAAAAGTATTTAAAATCAGTTAGACTGAGAAGTACCACAACCCACATTCAATTGTATGTGTATTCCTTAAAAAACTTACCTTACTTACTAGTAATATTCGTTTTGACAGAGGATCTTCAATCAAAAAAATGGGTGATTAGTAGCTCCTTATTGATAATATAAATTTAGAAAATAAAAAATATGACATGATTCATCAGACATAATTTTGCTGGACTCATTTTTGTGCATATGTTGAGTATCAGGAACATGGATTATGCATAACGCTGGATGGATGAAAATACAGACAGGGTTTCTGATGGCTAGAATGTCATTTGCTGAACTGATGCCTGAAATCAGAGGGGGAGACAAAAACTGCAAAATAAATTAATAATGATGAAAAAAGAAACAATACTTTAACGGGGGTTTCCAGGGTCCAGGAGCGAAGACAAGAGAGTGAGATCACCTGACCTCTCTACATTTATAACCTTCGGGAGACATCCTCCCTCATGCTACCCAACCAAAGTCCATCTTGAACTTAAGTTTTCAAGATGCCCAACCAGAAATCATCTTCTTCTTTAATGTCACCTCCAGGTCCCCCCAGGCCCCCCTCCTAGATCCTCTCTAGCAGCTCTGTTGTGTCTTACTACCCAGTTATCTACACAAAGAATGAAAACATTGCCAGGAAAGGCCTAGCAAAAACCTTTCTAAGTGAGCCCATACAGGCAGGCTAAAATCCTAGAAATATGATGAAAAACCCCAAGGCATCAGAACTACACAAGAAAAGTTAAGAAATTGAGGTATTAGGGAAGCCAAGTTGTGTTTCATTTAAGATTGTAGTAACTGGATTGGTCATTGTGAAAAATGTGCTAATTTTACCTTAGATAGAGAGATATATCAGTCTGTGAATTAAATGCACTTCTCCACCTATTGTATGAAACACTGGGAGCAGACTTACTGTGATCTAAATCATTACTGAATGCTCTCAGTGCAAGAGCCATCATTGTTTAACACAGGGACTTCTATGCACTTCTGTTGAGTGAAACTAAAACTGTCTAAAGGCAAAGATCTTCAGTGAGCTCTGTGTAGGTTAACAGCACTGAATCACGGTCATGAAATCGTGTAAAATTCTGCCTCCATATTCAGAGCTGTTCCTAGTAGCTCTGCAGTGGTATAACTGCACCCATCCACCAAAGGCAATTTTCCCAGTAGCTGTGACCTGACGCAGCAGCTATGATGACATTCTCTGCACTGTGGCTGCTGTACTCTTTGTATATTAAGAATTACTTTGGAAAAGAATACTCACTGGAGTAAAAATTGTTCTGTAGCTTCTGATATTTAAAACAGGATATAAAGAAACTATATATGAGTATAAACTCACTCACAGTATTACAAGACAGCTGTATGCCTAATAGGCTATGGCTCTGATCTTTGTTGTTAGTTATCATTGGCTCCCTTCCCTGTGAAATTATGAATCTCAAACCAAACCAAAAAGTTTCTAGAATAAAAAGTAAGAAAAGATATTTCATTAACAAATAGAGGAAGTTATTTGTAAAAGTAATTTTGAAATAATTTTAACTCATTTCCTTAGAAAGTCTTTGTATTAAATAACATTATGTTCTAGAAAATCAGGTTCTGATGTTTTGTCACTCAAATCAGAGGACTCTGAGTCCCCTTCATCACTGCTGCGGAGTCTTGGAAGCTATTTTGGAAGGACTCTGGAAAAACCATGTTCCCTGCCTGTGACGGTGCTTTTTTGGTTTTATACATTTATAAGGGTTTGATATATAGTTTTGTTAACTTTCATGTATACTCTCTGTAAATAGACTGTTTTAGTCTCTCCCCCCCTTTCCCACTTGGTTACTCCTGAAATTGTTATCCCTGCCCTCAGTTGTATCCCCTCCTCGGACCCCTCCTCCCCTATTCCATATTTGTACCCCAGCTCTCCCCTTCTTCTGGTCCTTTCCCTATCAATCCAAAGTTACTCGGTCCTGGATAGGGTTGAGTAGAAGGCCTCTGGCTTCTGCCCTTGTCTGTTACCTCCAGATCCCACCTTCCCTTGTCCCTAGTTGGTCCTTTACCTTTCCCCTCCCCTCAATTACACCCCCTAGAAAAGGTCGAGCCCGAGGGTCCTGGGTGCTCTCTGCAGTAGGCTCCCACTGAACTCTGTTCTACCTACTCAGAGAGACATTTTCTGCTTCCTTTAGCAAGCAGTGGCTACGGGTCCTTCATCCTGGAGTGCTGTTTAGGTAAAGGGCGAACTGACCACACTCAAGAAGCCTCTTGCGAGGTGTGTGGCAGGGCGTACCACCTAACTAGTGGCTCCAGAGTCGCCGGAGTGCCCGAGCTCTAAAGTGGAGAGTCATTTGGTGCTCTGGTGCCCAGACATCTGCCCCGAGGCCCTCAAAGGTGGCTGCGAGTGAGCCTGGGCTAAAGCAGGGTCTGAGGAGAAGCCACCAGAGAAGGCACGGTAGCATCTGCCCTAGATTCCCTTGCTTCTAGCATACTTTCCTGACATGCCAAGTAAAATGTTGCATCATACATTTTTATTCCTGACTAAAAGGCCCTAAAGGTTGCAAGGTCAGGCAGAAGCCTTCACATCAGTATTGACTTCCACATTATACTGATTGTAATCTGCAGGGCTAAGTCAGGAATCCAGAAGTTCTTGGTTTGACATTGGAGAGAGAAAGGCAGAACACTGCAACAGCAAGTCTTTGTTCTTAAAAGCTCTCCAGCCAGACTCTCAGCTTTTATAAGCTGGCACTTCTGTGAAGCTGGAATATGATTTAACATTACCTTTACTTAGGGACAACAGTCATTGAAGCCATTATTTGAAGTTATGGCTCCTGAGGATTCAGGTCTTTATTATTTATCTTGTAAGATGACATGCATGGGAAACATAATTCTACTGTTTGGGCTAAAGCAAAATGTAAAGCACCATATTTTTAAAGTTAAGTTAAAACTGTACAGAAATAACCAAATAATTTCTGCATTTTCTAGTAATTCAAAATGTCTTGAGATCTAAACAGAGTAAAGGGCAGCTGTTGGTGACAGTATTTCCTGAGGAAATATAATTACACTTTCAGGTTGCTAGTTCCTCTATCTTGCCTTTTGTTTTTGGATGACAGGAGAGGGAAAGATAATTAAAACCAAAGGGAAGAAACAACTAAAATCACATTAACTGAAGTGACATTAACTGAAATAGTACAATAGGCATTTACATGTCTAGAAATACAAAACCATTTTTGCACGTCATTGTCACTGGCAAAGCACGGGAAACTAAAAGTCCTTGACTTAGAGTAAGCACCACTTAGCAATAACTAAGACATCAGGGTGTTCTCAACATTATTCTCATACTTAATAGCACTGTATTGAGTGTAAACATAGCACTCTACCAGCTGCTAGGCAGAAAATGAACTCTATCCCAGACAAACCCAGGACTGTATCCACTCGTCATTCCATGCCTTTTACATCATACCTAGGTCCCATACTTTCCAATACATTCCAGTTAACTAAGATAATATTTCTGGTCATGTGAGATTAGAGATAGATATAGATTAGATATAGATATGTACACATAGATATCATGCCCTTGCTATGTGGATCATCCCTATAAAAATCCATTGAGTTCATTTAGTCCATGACTTTGGGGCTCCATCTGCCATAACAGTATTTCAGAGTAGGAAAGATGGTGTGTGGTGTTGGATTACTGCATGCTGAAGCCAGATCTGGTTCCATCCCCACTGCAATTGTCCAGTTTCACCAAAGTTTGTTCTTCTGAATCACTGTGATGTGAATTTATAAAATTAAATGGTGTCTTTATAAAAATGTTATTAGCAATTGCTGCATTATATCACAGTGTGATACAAGTGCAAGTTTTGGTTTTGCATATTTTGCCTTCTTTCAAAAATTTATAGAGCAAACATAAGGATATTTGGGAAGGTTTTTGTTTTACCATCCTTGATAGATCGCAATGTTCTCCTTTTCAGACTTTACAGAGAAATTCTCTTCCTAAATGTGACAATTTCTATCAAGAAGAATTGATTTAGTTTGTAAAAGTCTGATGTCTTGAAAAGCAGTTTTATACTTTGTGGGCCTTTGCTACTTTCACTGTGGAACTGTTCTTTCAGTTCATGTGACATTTCAATTAATAACCCATTTATGAAAAGCTACTACCATCCACTCTTGCAACAGAAAACTTCAAGAAGGACTACCTAAGGACACAGTAAAAGCAGGCATTTTAAAAGAAAAACTTTAATGGATGCTGTGAGCCGCATTTTACATTTAGGGTTGAATTTTTGTGAACTAATAGCAAACAGATTTCAAGCAACTTTAGAATATGGCAAAAATCCTTTTCTGAATTGGTAGAGGGGAAGTCTGCAACTCCAAAATCAAGTGGATTTTTAAAATGAGTGCTAGCATTACTGGGAACATGAGAGGGAGGTAGCATTGAGATAAGCAGCCTGAATGCTCACGGAGGTGTAAGAAGCAGAAGCAAGTTGGGCGGCTGGACCAAGGTTAGTGTTGCAGCATACTGATGAGTGCAAGGAGGCAGGAGAGCTTTATGGCTTCCTTGAATCACCAAGGAATACCTGTCCCAATAAATTTTAAAATAAAAGGCATTTCCATGCACTATGACTTGCCTCAGCTTGGTCCTTGACGCTCTGCTGAGCAAGTCAGTTACACGGATGCATTGCTAGCCAGGTAGATACATTTCAGTGAGGAGAATGGGAAGCTGGAGCTTTCTCCAATATTACTTGATGGGATACTATAATTGAAAGAACCAATATGAAGTGCCTGTCCACTAAGTGAAGGTCTTGGTATAACGAAAAATATTATCTACTGCAAGAGGCTGTGTTTGGGAAAGTTTTCTTTTCGTTTGTGCTATTTTTCTTCAGTAATGGAGCAATTTTTATAGGAAAATTGAACTGTCTTGTCTGATACACACTTGATCGCTGCTGTATGAACTTTCACAAATATGTTTTTAGCTAGAATTTTTGATAAGGATTTTTTCCTCTTCGCTATCATGTAACTTTAAGATATTTAAGATTTTTAAGTGGTAGTGACAGATCTAGAACTTTTTCAAAAATATCCAAGGGATCTATTCATGTTATGCCTATTTGCAAATCTGAGTTACAGTTCCTAATGCTTACTAGAATAGAATTACTGGACATTAAACTTCAAATGTTTTATATTAGCAGGGCAATATCTCAGTCTAATTCGGAAACAGTTTGATGATAGAAATGAGAATCTTTTATTAACTTCCTTTAGCCAGTCTTGCACTGGCTTCCAGTTACACTGGTTTCTACAAGAAAAGATCCTATTAATGATGTATCTTTGTGCTCTGTTTTACTCTAGAACAAGAATTATTTTAGTTCTAGTGTGTTAAATTTTAAATCCTTGGATAAACTAGCAGACCTTTTTAAGCAGGTATCATGAGCAGCATAGCTGTTTGTTTATGGCAGTATCTGCTTAATTGTTATCTTCAGTGAATTGGTTCAGAGAAGCTGAACTGGTAAATGCACACAGAAGTAATTCATTATCATAATTGCAGTTTTTCTTTTGAACATTTGTCATTAACTTTCTGCAAACATATCAGAAAGTATTAGAGAAGGTGGTTTTGGTTTTAGTGGGGTTTTTTTGTTTGTTTTTTGTTTGGTTTTAAAACATGTCTTATCTTAAAACTTCATCTTTTTCATTTCTAAAAGAATCAAACCAAGACTGGTAAGGCTTAGAGCCTCGTAAATGGTAGTAACAGAATATTTTATTCATGCATAATTTTTTTTTAAACTAGTTTACAGCAGCCTGTGAGAGAATTGAGTTCTTTTTTCACTTAACAGGTGTAAAAAGGTTTTTGTGTAAAAATGCTGTTCTGTTGTCATCAATTAATGCTGTTCAGATTGACCTTTCCAATACTTTTGACATCAAATTTACATATTAATATTTACATATTAAGTATATAAATAAACTTTTACAGTCTGCAGTTTCTGTTCGTGCGAGAGCCCATTTCTGCAGGTGTCATTCAGAGGGATTAATAGGGATTTCTATTAACTTTTCATTTAAGATGTCTTTTTATGAAGTTCACCATCTTACCTGTTTTGCTAGTAATGTATGGGGTTTTTTTGTTTCATCTGATTCTTTGATCGTCTTCTGTTTTGCTCTAAATACAGATGATCAGCGTGATCCATGTGACTGTAGATGAAAGCATACTATTAATTTAAAGGACTGCATGACACGTTATTTGCCACACCTTAATCACTTAAGAATTATAATCTTGTATAATCCCTTCTAAAATAACACATCTCATTAGTTTACTGAATGAGACACAGAGTCACTAGTTTACTGAATTAAAAAAGGAACCAAGTAAATGTGGAGTTTTTTTCTCTTTACCTGCTGCCTAGGTAAGCTCATGCTTCTACTGATCTACCCAAAAGAATTTTACTAGATTAAATAAAGCAGATTGGAACTAGTTTTCTTGGCTGCACTTAGAAATGGTACGGTAGGTATCTGAGGGGTCACATCTTATGTCTTTTTCTCCTGTTATTCTGGATCACCTTGTGTGCCCCGATCTTGCTCCAGTCTGGAATGGGGACATAACAAGAAGGTGTGCACAGGCCTGGGATGTGCTCCCAGGTATTTCAGCTTAGATGGAGTATAGCAACAGAGAGAAACAGAGAGAAGAGAAAAATTCTACAGTTGTATTTAATTTCTTCGAGGCCTCAAGGCAGAAGTGGAAGTTAACATGTGCCTTCTGCTTTACCTGCCTGTGAAGTGTGTGAGTTTAGACTGTAAGCACAGCTCCAAAAGGCAAGGAGCAGCCAGCTGAGTCCTCTTTCTTCACAACTCCTGAATGTGGTGAACAAGAAACATGTTCTCTCTTTGAGGTTTTTCTGTGGTTTCTTTTGCCCATGATTACACTGGTGTCTGCAAAGCATTCACTATTTCTGAAAACTTGCCCAGGTTAGGTATGTTAATTTAGAATCTGTAGGGCTGCTATGATAATTAGTGAGTTATTCAGTATTATGAGTGACCTGCCACTTTTTTGATGCAGCAATGCTGGTCAATGGCTGCCAGAAAGTTCTTAAGTTCATTCACGTAGTGATACAAGTCCTCCAACTGATCTTTTTGGCTTTGCAGGATACATGTCCCAGTTTCCATCTTAGAGTACAAATACCCTGAGATGGTTTGCTTTGTATAGCATTTCACTGCAATTATTCTGTTCCAGACAAGCAATGAACCCTCTACCTACTGGTATCATTTGAGCTTACCCTTAATACTACATGATTTCAAAGGCAAAAAATTATTTGTTTATTTAAGCAAATGACTAAGCAAAAAAAAAGGCAGTGAAGAATGAAACAAAAAAATGTCGTCTTGAAGTCTGTTTCATATGAAAGTATGTTTCTAGCTGTCACTGAATCTTTATAACACATTTCAGCTATAGCAGCCTAGGATCAACTTGGCTAGCACTACTCTGCCTCCAAATATTACTTCTCCCAGATGACTCCAATTTTTCATTGCTATACTGGATTCTACCTTGTAGCAGAAACTAGGAGTAGGGGGTTAATGTGCTTCGCTGTTCTAAAAGAAATGGAGAAGACAAGATTTCATATTAGATCATCTGTAATGAGAATTAACATACAGATTTATACAAAAGCATTTCCTTTTTCATAAGGAGGCCTTATTGTATTTCCACTTTTTTGAGCTCTACAAGAGATAACAGGTAAACTGGAAGTGCTTGTCTCTGAGCTTATGAAGGTTCTTCAATGTGTTACCTCTCTGCTCATGTTTTCCTTCTTGCTGAGGAAAACAACTGTATTCTAGCTGCAACTTAGAACTTCCCTTTTCAGGCAGAAACATTTACACTGCAAAACACTTGTTTTTATAACTGATTGCAAATTGCATATCATAAAAGTTATCCAATGTGTAACACTTTCAATTGTATACAGCTTTTCTGACTTGCTAAAGTGACTACACACCACACCTTAATCAACCATGTGTCAACATAAAGAGCAAAGTACATAATATTAAACTCCTTGTTTTATGAACATTTATTCCACTGGCAGTTGCTACACAGCCAACCTCTGCCAACTCCATGCAAACCTTTCAGATAAGGCAACACACTTTATGCTACTGCACAGAAAAGCAGGCCTATAAACCTCTCTGGGTTGCTTTTAACCTGACTAAAGCTCACCTTTCAGCTGGGATGATTTTGATGCAAATGGTAAGTGAGTTCATTTTAGGTAGCCTGGGCCATCATTGCTTCTTAGAGAAACACTTGTGAAACTGCTGTGTGGAGTCTTCTGCTCCCCAAGACATGGGGGTGTGATTACTGCTCTAATGCTTAGCTCCCACTGAAATGGAAGGGTGTTGGTTGCCTATGTATATTCTGAAGCTCTGAAACTAGGAACTTTGCTTTAAGCATGTATCTCTTCCTGTTGTGTTGACATTGCTTCCTTTGCCTCTGAACTGAGATGCTATCTAGACAGTTGGCTAGACTCAAGCACACTTGGTAATTCTTTGATTTAGTCTGATTTGAACTTTAGATTGTTTGAACTTAAAATTGTTTTCAGGGACCCAAAACTGATGGAGTGGAGAGACAGTATCCTTGAAATTAATATAATAAATCAAGTTACCTTAGATATGAAAATAAACAGGAGAACAAATGCAAGTGACAGAAACTAGATTTTTCAATTCAGTGTTTTGACCTAAATTAGGTGTTTACTGTAGAGAAAAAGGAGGGCACAGCAGGAGAATTAGCCAAATTTATGTTACAAGTATTAAGCAAAGTGCAAAATTTTATAACAGTAGCCATAGATGGGGAAAGGTTGATGACAGGAAAATACATTGTGTTTATACTCTCCTCCCATTTGTGAATACAGTAGGCAGTCTACTTCATATATGCACTAGGAGTGAAGGGGGATGTGTACAAAAAGATATAGTTTTGGTAGCATCTAAGAAAAACTTGTGCACCCAGCACATGCCCTCTCTTTTTGGTTACATAGGAGGAAAAAACCCATGCCCCTACCTACAGCCTTCCTCTTCACTGCCCCTCTCAGAGGATCCCAGGGATCCCTTTAGATGTGACAGGATTTTCAGACTTTGCTTGCTTGTTCATTTCCTGCCTGGTGAATGACTGTGTGTACAACCTTCTCAATACCTAGCACTAAGTGAACAAATCTTTAAAGAAGCTTTATTTAAAATGCTTCAGTATTTCCAGATGGAAGACACTTTTAACCATGCAAAATCTGTACTGATGTGAAAGTATTTCAAAGCCTGTATGTGTTTCCAGGTAGCAGTTTTTTGCGAATTATTTTCCTTGACTTTCTTCTTCACTTTATATGGTGGTATTTGGAAAACAAAGCCTCTGTTTTGGGACATTTTTAACTTAAGAAAAGTATTAATGAATTAAAAAAACCTTGAGAGTACATTCAGGAGGAAACAACAAAGCTCTAAACACTGTCTTCTTTTACAGGTGGAGTGTCTGTATTGTAATCCTCTGGTTGGCAAGCAGCAGCAGAGGGAGATAAAATTTGTTCACCAGGAGAGGGCTCCCATAGTCTTCTGATATTACTGAACTTGGGAGCTTGCAGACCAGAAGGTGAAGCTACAGAAAAATTTGTGCAAGGACTGCTTAAATCAGGTTGTGTTCACCAGTGTGCTACAGAGACCGTAAGAGTTAATCTCACATAAATTAGATGGATTATATTTAAAAACTTTTTTTTTAAACAGTGAAAAATAAGGATGCTGTTGCAACTTGGCTCTATTTCTTCCCTAATAAGCCTGCTGTCAAAGAGCATTAAAATATCATAGAAATCAACTTCTGAGCAGCACCACCATCAACATACAGATGAACACTACTATTTATAGATGATGTGGCAGACTACTTTTGGCCTGAGCACACCTGGCAGAGAGGCTGTGACTGGACATGGCCTGATTCCTGTGGCTGGACAAGGAGAAGCTGATCTTCAGGTCATTGGTACATTAATGTATACAATATAGTGTATTATATAGTTGTAACTGCGTAGGAAGAAGGCAGCAGACATCTTGTAGGCATCTTGCAGGGCAGACTCTCTGCCTGGCTGAGAGACATCTGGCCAGACAGACAGACGTGTCCAGGCCCAGCCAGACACACTGTCTGGGGGCGTGGACATAGAGTCTGCTAGAAAGGTAAGCTAGGCATAGGATTAGGCTTAGATGTAGTAGAGACAGTTTAGTTAGGGCTAGGCTATAGAATGTGAGTGCACGAAAGCAGTTTAATAAACACCTGAGAAATTTCCTGAAACCCTGCTTCCTCATCATCCCTTCACCACTCTGACCCCTCAGATAACAACAACTATTGACTTTGCCAAAGAAATTCCAGAGACATATGAAGTCCCTTCATTTTGATGTGCTTAATATGGTTTAAACACTATTATGAAAACAGAAATCAATGTTTCAGAGAGGAAAGAGGATTTTTTCATATTGCTTATGACTTTTTGCTATCCTTCAAATAAACTTATATCAAGAAGGATAAATTTATAAAGTGATACAAACATACAATCAGCCTGACTGTATCTCCTCTTACTATACCTCTTATCTGTTAGAAATGAATGTGGCAACATCTTTATATGAACGCTATTACATAAGTAATAGCTGTCTTCACTTCTGCTGTAAACAATCAAAAGCAAGGTTATTTGCATTTCTAGCAATAGTTCTTGTTTATCATTGTAAATTACAGGTTTAGTTCTACTTACAAACTACTGTAAGCATTATCTCATGAAACCCATGCATGGAAAGTAGAATTCAATTTGTTGCAGTGCGTGCAGTCAGTACAATAACCAAAGAAAATAAACCATTATTAATTTATGTTTTGTTCTTTACATAAAAGCTTTTTCTAGCCTGTTTTTTGTGTTTGTTGTTGTTGGTCTAGAATTCTTAGTATAGTCTTGTCTTTTACAGATGTTCATACTTAAGGCTGAAAGTTCTATTTCAGCAAAAACAACCACCAAACTTCAGAAAAGAAACCTTTACCTTTCACATATTTGAACAAATACTAAGGAAATATGTTGCAGTGTTCCCATAGCTTTTTAGGTATATCTTGATCAAGGCAATCTCTCATTTTGACAAATGTGCTCTTTTTTATACAGTGCTACTCTCTTTAATCATTTTCATGGTAGTAATTCAACAGAATCTTTTATCAGGATCAGACCTCTTGTGCCATGTAATGGAACGTGCTGGTTTTGACTGGGGTAGAGGTAATTTTCTTCCCAGTGGCTAGTATGAGCCTGTGTTTTGGTTTTGTGCTCAACACAGGGATGATAACATAGAGATGTTTTTGTTATTGCTGAGCAGTGCTTACACAGAGCCAAGGCCTTTTCTGCTTTTCATATTGTCACGCTGGCAAGGAAGTTGGGGGTGCATGGGAGGTTGGGAGGAGACACAGCCAGGACAGGTGACCCAAACTGACCAAGGATATATTCCAGACCATATGACATCATGCTCAGTAGTATATAAAGTTGGGGAAGAAGAAGGGGGAGACGTTTGGGGTGATGGTGTTTGTCTTCCCAAGTCATTGTTAACATGTGATGGAGCCCTGCTCTCCCAGAGATGGCTGAACACTTGCCGGCCCATGGGAAGCACTGAATTGATTCCTTGTTTTACTTTGTTCGCATGCACGACTTTTGCTTTCACTTTTGAACTGTCTTTATCTCAACCTATGGGTTTTCTAGCCTTAACCTTATGATTCTCTCTGCAGTCTCACTGGTGGGGGAAGTGAGTGAGCAGCTGCATGGGCTTGTCTGCTGCAGGGGGTTAAACCTCTACATGGACCAATAAAAGTGGAGTGAATATCTTAACAGCAAAAAGTAGTTTCGTGTTGAAACTGTATTACAATGGGATGTTGCTTGGGTCAGAGCACATGCCAGAATATAAGACTCCAACAACTTATTAAAAAAATTACCTTAAAATAATCAAAACTGCATATCCAAAAATCTACTTTTTTTCCCCCCATCCAATTAGTAAGGACCTAGGATGCTAGATGTATTGAGTTAATCAGCTCAATTGAGTCCTGCACAGACAGATGTCTTCATTCTACTTCATCTCTGGGAAGTGATTCCTCATTCCCTCTCCAAAAAGTCTCAGACAGGTGTCTTCCACAAATTTCTGGAAGGTGTCCAGATTAAAAAGCAAAAACAAGTACCACGGACTTTGCAGTCTCTTTCACTGCTTTTTTCAACCATCTCTTCTCTTCTGTGAAAGGAACGGCACTTGAGGGCCCCTGCTGACTGCAGGTGCGATGATGTGCAAGGGGGAGATTGGTGTTATGTGCCCCTGAGAGCTCCTGGGGACTAACTGTAATTTGTCTCACATAAATGGCCTTGCAGCAGCTTTTCTGAAGAATGGACTCCCACAAAACCAGTAAGACATCAACTGTGCCCCGAATAAGCTTCAGTCCCTGAATGGTCTTAAGGAGCAATCTCAAATAGAGCATATTGCAATTTAGTTCTGCAGAAGGAATGTGGTTCTGAATTTCACCCATTATTTGCAGTGAGGATCAGATGTTATCCAAAATGTGTTCTCATACTCTAGGATATTAATTGAGACAATGTATCATCGAGGCTTCAGACAATTACCTTTATGAGATGTGCCTTAGAACTGATGGAGTCTTAAAAAATACATAGTTGTTTTGCCTATATTTGGTCCCAGTAGTTACATAAAAGTAAGCTTCATTTGCCTGCAGTAAACAGTTTGCCCTTTTCCCAGTTGTGTTAACATCACTGAAGAAAAAAAAAAAAGAAACAAAAATCAACATAAAACTAGCAGAAAGTCAAGATTTAGATTACATTCTGACTTCTTGTGCAGATTCTTAATCCTTTGACCAAGAGGCAAAAATCCTTCTGAATACTACATGAACCCCAAGTCGATGGAAAGCCTCATAAAGCCAAGGGAATTGTTAAAATAAAGTGAGATTGTCTTCTTGTTCAACATAACAAAGTCTGGATGTAAGGTACAAAGAGGCATTAAAATGACTTGTAGTAGGGATGATTTTATTTAGCTCCTCACTGAGGTGTTATTCTCTCAATTAAAAAACCCCAGATTTATAGTTATAATTAATAGTCTTGTGGTCTGTCACAGAATGGGATTTATGTCTTTGTGGTTCCTACTGATTCTGAAGAGATGAACAACTGTTTGAGTACCACCAAGTTACTCCACTGGAGAAATTTTGCACCAGAAGTCTCTTCAAAATCATTTTGTACATCATTTTGTTCCCAGGGACAGTAATAAATATTTCCTACTCAAAAAATGTCCAATTAATGTGACACTCAAGTGATACAGATATGAGCCTTTTACTGCGAAGATAAAGCAAATATTTGTTGAATGAATGTGAGAGTAGGGCCAACCTTCTTTATTCTTGAATGTCAAATTACTATTCTGATAACTTCCTAAAGGACTGTTTTTAAGCCTTATTATTAAAAGGATCATCTTAATGGGACTATAAAGGCAAAATGAAGTGTTCATACTTGTTCAAAAGAACTGAATTTGGATTGTGGCAATATTTACAGTGTTTCCTAAGATTGGCATGTAATGAAGTAATTTCATAACTTTCAAAATTTTTACAGCATTTTCTCTTCAAAAGCAAACAAAGTTAATAAGCATTTCACTTGTATAGTTATCCTACAATCATAACAATAGTTCTAGTTGTACCCTTCATGCATAGCTCAGCTTTTAGAAAAACACTGTGGCCACAGCTTCCTGTCTGCAGTTACACTCCTTCTGAGGAAATCAGGGTTTTGACAAACTTTGCGTCAGACTCAGTAAGACTATTTCTACCAAAGACAAGATATATTAGGCTTTTTTTTAAACTGAGATGAAGTTTAATATGGGGGCCAGGAGTTCACTGTAACCTTCAGAGCAGAGCAGATGTTTCTAGTATGTCTGAGCTTGAGAGGTTTAAAAATAGGTGCTGTGGTAAGACTCAATGGCATGTGTATAGCTTCATGCTCTAGTATGATGACACAGATTGTCTTAATGGCACAGCATGATGCATTACGAGTGATCACAGGCAAAGCTATCTTTATCAAATGGCTGGAAAGAAAATGCTTTTGCATTAAAGAAAAATTTTGAGAAGGGTCATTTCGAGGGTATCTATATCCATACTCATTTATTAGCTCTTACTTCCTCAGATTCAAAAATTTACCATAGGCTTCCTGGTCACGTGTGGAATTATTAATGTTCAATGGTACTGTCACAAACAGGTTGTTTGTGGCAGATCCTTGAGAAAGGTCTGGCTCTGACACATTCCTTTGTCACTGGCAGAATGTGGGTAGATAGTGTTAGTGTGGATCTGCTTTTATTTCTCTTTCTTTTGTTTCTCTTCCTGTCAAAAGTTACTAAAACTGAATATGAATAATAACAACAGTTCTACCTGCCTTCAGTGCAAAGGCAACTTTCAAGCAATATACAATATGGATATACATTGTTGGATCAAAACCAAGCAATCTGGGGAGTCTTCACTACATATTGCATGCAAAAGGCTCTACGGGAAAAAAAAAAAAAAAAGAAAGAGGGGTTTGCATTCAACTGTATATAAAAAACCCCGCCAGGGAACTGAAGAAAAAGAAACCTACCTGAGAGATTATAAACCACATACCATGGTCAAAAACAGTACAAAAATTTACCTAATTGTATTTAAAATTGTGAGGATCATGATTTTATACCATTATTGTAGTCATACGAGTGGAAAAGAGAATTGTCTAGGACTGGAGTCCTGACACCACCCTAAGACTGTTCCAGACTGTGCTAATACATTTTCTGGCAAAGACTTTTTAATGCAAATACTATAGGCATAACTTGTCTTTCATCAAAATCAAAGCTAAATTCCTGGACCCAAGGAATCTTTCTGGAGACTATAATATTTAATAGTGTTTATATTGTATGCTGCAGAGAGATATTAGGACTACTGTGAGAATCTATTGATTTTTTTTCTTTTCAAAAGTGCAGTGATAGCTGACAGACTTATGAATTACGTAAGGATTTTTTAATTTGTTAAGAATCATTAGGTAGGGAAGTTTTCCATGCTACCCAACCTATACTTCTCAAAAGGAGAGCTATTTCAGCATGATTGTGAATGAACTCTTTCTTCCTGACTCTGCTCCTCTTCTTGGTTCTTATATATCTTTGGATCAGTGGATTTTTATTTTTCCCTTTTCTCAAGTGTTCATACTGCTGAGAAGGAAACATTTTGGCATGAGAGCTTCCAGGCTCCAGGAACAGAGAGGGCTATGCAACTGGAAAAGGCTGCAACCAGCAGTCAATACAGCAGCAATCTGTATTGACACATCTCCCACTGTGCCCCTGTCAGCTCTCCAGTCTGCACAGCCCTTCCCAGGACTGGCTTTGTCCCACCAGAATGGTGGGATGCAGTTCTGGCTGCCGGGGATGCAGTTCCCTGAGATGTAGTTCCCCTGGCTACCAGACCCCAGGCAGGGACTCTGCACTGTCTACTGAGATTACAGCTCTGAGATTAGCCCCATGGAAACTACAGGCATGTCTCCCAGCTGCTGTTGCCATGGCACTATGGAGAATCACAGAGGTTCCAACCTCTTCACTACAATGTAAGTAAATACACTTCAGTGTCAGCCCATGCAAGGCTCCTTTTATCCTTGGTCACTAGCCTGGCTGGCTCAGGAGTGACCTGGACATGCCAGGGCATCTCTTTCTTCTCCACTGAAAGAGTAGGGACAAAAGTAAATTTTAATCTTTGACACATGCAAAAAAGTCAACTTTGTCAATATTTTGTAAAACTCAAAAAAAACAATTTATTTTTCTCATGTGAGTCTTCCTAAGAGTTTCAGCATTCATCACACACAAAGACCAGCTGTCTGAGAGGTTTTCTTTCCATTTTTTTTTATTGATAGAGAGAAATCACTGTACCAGTGAAATCCTTCATTCTTCTAACTCTATTGGATATATGGCTTTGCAGCTGATGTTGGTTTTTTTTGTTTCAGACTGTGAAAATGTTCAATGGATGGTTCAGTTGTTTCCTATCCCGTTCACAGAAGTTACTCTTTTGAGAATTGCCTTCTGCCTGATTTCACTTGCTACTGTACCTGTCTGCTTCATATGTATTCCTTGCTGATACTGGAACCAAGCTACACTGGCTGTTGAAGTAAAGGGGAAGGTAGAAAAAGATATTTTATTTTTATTTAACAATTCAGAGGAAAGGCAGGGACATTTTTGAAATTTCAAAATATAATGCTGATGATGGCTTTATGAATAAAAAGAAAATACACATTCTCCCACCATTAATTGACTTAAAAAAAAAGAGGACAGGATATGGCACAGGACTAAAGAAGTTCAACGGCTGTCTTGATTTAATTCTCTATTGCCAAATTACAATTTGTTTTGCTTTGATTGGTGTAAAAAGCAGGGAACACAGTTATTGACTTCGTCCAGGCAAATAGATATAAATATAAAACTCCAGTGTACAGATTAATATTTGTGTACTTCAGAAACTAGAGGAAGGTCTTATTCAAGTCCTAGCATGATTCTCTATGTCATATAAAATGAGTAGAATTTGATCTGAAAAGAGTAATTACAAAACATTTAATTTATATATAAATAATGATTCTTAGTGTAGGAGTTAAAAATGGTTGAAATTCTGAAAGAAAGGAAGGAATAGAAAATAAATAGCAAGTAGGAAGGAAGATAAGAATAAATTGAAAAAATAAATAGATAAAGTCCGAAGAAATACTTCAAGCTGAAACAATGTGACTGCTTTCTTATCCTTGTTATTTGGTTATATTACATGGTATAAATGAGATTAAATGATATATTACAATGAAGCGAAAATTTGTAGACATAAGTCATAAGCTGCTGTAACTTCTCTAGAACTACACCATTGTGTTCTGGCTGTAGATTTAGTTAACTTTTCCCCAAGTTTATCTACCTAGACTAGCCATAAATATTTTTAAATTGAAGTACTTAAAACGTTTAAAAACCTATTTTAAACTATATTTTACAGCAGTGTCTATTCTGTACCATTTGTACTCTATTTAATGACATATTGTAGGGTTTTAGGAGATAATAATCTGCAAAATGCAATAGTCAGTGCCCAGGAAGAAACTATTAAATTATATCACTACTGAAAACAAAGAAAAATGGTTTACTGGGAACTAGACTTCAGAAAAATACCTTAGGGGTAGAAGCTATTACCCACTGGTATGTAATAAACTCCTTAGCAGATAATGGCCTGGGGAGGAAAGGTCTCAGAATTATAAGATTGCAAGAAAAATAAGTTGATGATTCCTCAAAATGAAAGAACTACTTTCACTTTTAAAGACTAACTGGAAGGAAATATCTTGAGGGAAAAAAAATGCACAATGACTGTTCCCAATCATCCCTTTATAAAAATAGTAACTTCATTTCTCAGCCTGTAGAGGTTATATACAAAGGCCTACCGGATTAAAAATCTTAGTATAGAAAAGGAAATTCACCAGCTAAACCTGTGGAAAGGTTTTACAGCTTAAAACTCATGGCAAAGGCATTTTACATTTACTGAATCCCGAGGGCAGAGATGGATTATTAAGTTAGAATAATCACGGGAGGGGAAAAGAATATATATATATATTTATACATTTATATATGAATACATATATACTTTGCATTTGTGCTGTGAAATGTAATATGACTTAGGGAAGATGCGTGTGATTTAAATTTGGAAGGATAAGTACTGGTCTGGTTAAAAAGGTGAAAAGCGGAGAGGGGTAGGAGATGCAGAGAGCACATGTCTGTGCATATGTACAGAATCAGAATGGGTAAAGTTGGAAGTGACCACAGTGGATCTGGTCCAACCTTCCTGCTCAAGCAGAGTTATCCTGGAGCAAATGGCACAGGATTGTGTCCAGACAGTTCTTGAGTATCTCCAGTGAGGGAGACCCGCAACCTCTCTGGCCAACCTGTTCCAGTGCTTGGTCACTCGCACAGTAAAGAACTTCCTCCTCATGTTCAGGTGGAACTTCCTGTGCATCAGTTTCTGCCCATTACCTCTTGTCCTATTGCTCAGCACACCAAGAAGAGCCTGGATCCATTGTCTTGTCACTGGCCCTTCAGATACTCATAGACATTGAGGAGGTGTCCTGTCAGTCGTCCCTTCTTGATGCTGAACAGATCCAGCTCTCTCAGCCTTTCCTAAGAGATGCTCCAGTTCCTTAATCATTGTTATTGCCCTCTACTGGACCTGCTCCAGGTGCTTCATGTCTCTCTTGTACTAAGGAGCCAAGAACTGGACACAATACCTCAGCTGAGACCACATCAGGGCTGAGTAGAGGGGCAGGATCACCTCCTTTGACCTGCTGGCAATGTTCTTCCTAATGCACCCTAGGAGACCGCTGGCTTTCTTGGCTATAAGGGGACAGTCCTGGCTCATGGACAGCTTGTTGTCCACCAGGATCCTCAGGTCCTCCACAGGGCTGTTTTCAGCAGGTTAGACATCAGCCTGTACTGGGGCTGGATTACTCCTCCCCAGGGATGGGACCATGCACTTGCCTTTGTTGAATTTAAAAATAATCTGCTCTGCCCATGCATCTCACCTGTCAAGGCACACATGGACATATTTATTTGAAAGCTGTTATAGCTTTCCAAAGCAAGTGGGTCAGCTATAATGAAGTACAGTAAGCTTTTGCTTTTTAGTAAAGGAAAAATCCTGTAGTCTTTCTATTTTATTCTTCTTTCCACTATACCTTGCTTAGAAAATGAAGGCTTACTGTGATAAGAAGCATGTTGTATGTTCAAGGGTGTCATCATATTAAGAACAAAGGCATAACTGCAGATAAACTCAGGGTGGCTGAAAATTACGTAACATGACAAGCAAGAGTGAAAATTGGCTAAGGAAATCAGAGATTGGGTAATCAGACTCCTGGGTAAACATGTTGAGATGGAAACAATCAAGACAAGAACAACAACTCTCAAACCCGTTCCAGGGAATAAGGCAACCAAAGAACAGAAGCAATGCATCATGCAAAGATATTGCAAACTATGAGTCAAAGAGCTAAGGAAAAATATTTTTCTAATCACATCCAGAAAGAGATGTTTAATTACATTAGAAAACAGTCAAAGTTGGCAGTGAAATAATCCCAACAATAATTATTTAGTAAACAATATGTACTTTATTATAGTTTTATGACATTTAATTCTGATATGTCTAAGTAGTCTGTCTTAGATTTATTACTTATTATATATTCTGTATAATTCCAAAGTACAGATTGCCAACATTTCAGGTAATGAAAATGGTATTCTGGTTGTGTACACTGGACATGATTTCCTATATGTAACAGATAGAAGAATGTTAAGATATATTTCTGCCTAATGCAAGAAATACATGCAGCTGTAGAACTACCCATTCACACAAAATGCTACTAATCACAACCAAGTCAAATTGACTGAACAAAACTAATTTAGCTTTTACAGCTATGCATGCCAGTAGGCTTGCAAGCCATACATAAAGGAAAACTTGTTTGTTTTCCTTCATCTTGGGACACAAAATCACGGTATTTGGCAGCAAGGAATAAGGGACATTAAATTAGCTTTTATGCTGTTGTTAAGAAACCCATAGAGGATGGGATTCAAGCAGCAGGACATCATACCCAATAAATGGCATATGCAATATACTAATTTAAAATGTCTGTTAGAAATGAGAGTGGCATTAAAATCTGTCACAATGTGGAAAAGGTGAAGAGGCATCCAACTGAACCCAAAAACCAGGATTAGCACTGTCAGTCTGCAAAAAACTCTCCTCGATCTCGTCTTAATTCTGATGATGGATCGGGATACTGTAATCATGTCCTGGATCTCTGTATTTTCTTCTGGTTTCATTTCAAAACAAATAGGGATCCCAGGGATGAATTTACTGGAGGAAAAGAGCTGGCTTTTTTCTGTGCCAGAGGTTTCTGGGAGATCTCTGGAATGAGTATCCTGATGGTGCTTTGAAATAGCTGGCATCACACTGGAAGTCTTTCTGCTGTATCTTCTATGGTGCTTTCTGCCAAATGCACAGCTCCACCTGGAATGCCTGGAGGTCTGCACCTGTGTGCCAGTGCTCTTAGAGGGATGAAGAGCTAGGTTTATCATCTCCTTTTCCTCAAACTTGTTTTCCTTGTTTGACAGTCTAGAAGCTATGCTCCTGCAGACACTTGTGTGACTAGCAGTTAAACATGCCAGCGGCAATATATACTGCATGAACAATAAGGCTATTGTAAAGGCAATTCTGTAGGAATCAGAAGGCCATGATTCAATACACAAGAGTCTGTTCTCCAGTGCCTCCAAATTTAGAGTTTTGCTGAGGTCCACAATTTTGTGGAAAACTGGCAGAGGGGAGCAAATTGTGAAGCCAAAGGCCCAAGTGGTCACTATTAAGAGATAGCCTTGTTTTGCTGTTAGATTGCTAGAAAGGGGATATTTTATCATGCGGTACCTGACTGCAGCTATAGATATTAACATCAAAGTTGAAACTAGAACTGATGCACACTGGAGGAAGGGCATTACATGGCACATGACACTGCCAAACATCCACTGGTCAAGCAGGATGGATGTCAGCGTGAAAGGTGAACAGAACAGCACAACTAAGATGTCAGAAAAGGCCAAATTACCTATGAGAACATTTATTATTGTCTTCTGCTTGCACTTTAGTAGGGCTGTTAGTATAAGCAGATTTCCCATAAAGCCAGCCAGACTTATAAGTGTGTACAGCCCAATAAGAAAGTACTGTATGTCGTCAACACTACTCTTGTAGTCTTCCCAGGCAGAAAAATTCTTTGTAGTAGCAGAGGTGTTCTTGGTAGGTGTCCTGTTGTTACGGTCTTTGAATCCTAAATCCATTTTACAGTCCTGCTTAGAATGAGAAAGGCATTAATTAGTATCTGAAGGAATTATGATATTGCTGTTAATCAGAATGTATAGGAACATACAATGCAAAAATATTACTAGTTATGTTAGTCTGCTGTAAGGCTGATCCTGCATAACTTCAGGTCAATGTGAATTAGTTACGTAGGTTTTATCATGTGGTGTTCAGCTCACCTAGGCCTCTTACCTGTCTGCTCACATGGGAGAATGACAATTTAAGGTTCTGCATTATGATGCTGGCTTTTAACTAGGCTTTGCTATAGACTTTATTGTCAGACTTTCCATGAGGGAACAGTTAGCTACAAAAGCAACCCATCTTGAGTTGGTGAGATTACTCATGTCAGTAACAACCCATTGATATGAGTAAGGAAATTACAGTCACCATCTGGGCACATGCCTAATCATTACATCCTGGTAAATTGTAATGAAAGCTCCTGAAAATACATATGCTAACAACTGCAGCAGCATTTCTTACCTTGCTAGTAGAGAACTAACACAAAATAAGTGAGAGCTTTCAAAAATCATCAGGAAATCCACTGTCAGTGATCCAAGATGGAATTCCTAATGTGGTGTGTATAGAAACCATTTTCTATTATGTGTTGAACATACTTTAACTGATGCTCAAGCAGAAAGGAAAACTGTCATGTGCCAAAGGGAAGCTCAAACCATAAAACCACCTCAGATTATTCATTGACATTGTGTTGTGACGGGAAGGTCCCTCATGTAAGAGAAGAAATACTTATTAAAAAAAAAAACCAAGAAAGACCTTGCAAGTAATGCGTTGGAAAGAGGTGAAAAGAAGTCAGCCTTGACAATTTATCTCAATGTTAAAGTGATTTTTAATAGCTAAAATAGAAGTAAGAACTGGATATGTGAATTTATATAACCTAAATATTATACTTGTGTGCATACAGGCAGAGCAGTATTAATGCCTTTTATTTCTATTCAATTTTTCCTAGTCTTCAACGTAACAGTGGGAAACCATAAAATAGGCAAACAATGCTATCTGAGACTACCTTTGCCTCTAGACCAACTCTAAAGGAGCAGACTAGAGATTCTGTAAATGATCTGATCTATTTCTATATTTGTATCAGAATTCTTTTTCTTTGTGGGCTTTTCTTTATACAAATATTAGCTAATGAAGTAGTTTTTTACTTAATTTTTCTGAGCTAATTTCTCTGAGTTGCTACTAACCAATCAAAAATAGTATGATCTGCACACCACAGTGACTTCCAAAGTTTCCTGAAATTTCTTTCTTTTCCCTAAATGTGACTTCACATTACTTTTGTCTGAGGAACCCACAGCAGACTTTTGCCCTGGATAAGACACATTTCCCTACCTCAAGCTTATGGAATTATGTCCCTGTTGTGTCATATTTGTATCAATTTTTTTCTCCTTATTCAGCATGGAAGAATGATGGATTTTGCTGATTGATGCTTTTGCAGATTTCAGTGTGTGCAGGTCATCTGTAATCTGCACGCTCTCTTTTGATTCATGAAAGCCATTTCTATTCTACATTGTCCTTCAATATGAAATATTATCTGCCTAATATTTTCAGGATGAACATTCTATTATCTTTGCTCCACCACATTCATCTTAGCTGAGAAGCGTGTAAGAAAAAACTGCATAACTGAGGAGTTAATAGAAAAGACATTCGTGTTATTCCAGGCAATTTTCTTTTTCATTGGACACTCTCCTTTTCCAGTTTATATCTTGCACAGATTAAAAGAGCTTTACTAGTCACACATCCCATTGCCTGATAAAAGGTTTGAACCATACCAAGAGTTATTTGTGAAAGGGAAATTAAACATTATTCAAGAGTTAGATTTCTCCAAATCTTGGTTACTAATCCACTGAGAAGACTAGTAAGAGAGAAGAAAATCCAGTACCATCATGAGATTAAAAAACCCCTCAAAAACCCTTATAAAGTGGTGATGACTCTGAAGAAATGAGCTTTTCATTTATTTTGTGTGCCTCCAAAAGTAACTCTATGCTAAAAGCAATTATTCTGCATAGTCTTCTATTTTAACTGATACTAGGTTGAAGGACCAACCCGTAAAGGAGAAACAAACTGGAATTACTGTTTCTCTCACAGAAACCCAGAGATTAGGATTGCTTTTAGAGTATCTGCAGGTATTTTCAGTAGCAGTTAAATTTCCACACATCATCACATCTGGAGGTCATACTGAATAGTAAAGACATACACCAGTGTTTCAGTTATAATAGCAGCCATGCATGTGTGAGAGTTTTGTTGATCCATGCACCAAAACTACAACTCCCTCTCTAGACTCTTTGGTGATATTTGCTGTCATTGAAAAGGTTCATAGGCCATAGGTTCATTGGTGAATGGAGAAAAAGCAGGCATTGCTACTGGTAGAAAATGTTCTTTCTAGTTAGTCCACTCCATTTTAATTATGTGCTATGGTCTGAGGAGAAATCTGGATCTTTTCATTCAATTTTGCTTAGTTTTAATCAATGGATTCTATGAAGAGAATTGAACCAAATCTGGTGATGTCAATTGTTATCTCCTTCTACCACTTTCAGATTTGTACAATTAAAACTGAAAAGGAAGAGCGTCTCAAGTCAGATGCACCATAGTTATTTTATCTTCTAGAAATTTACATTCCATGCAGATAATGCTAAGACTAGGGCCAAGCAACAAAATTTTATGTGTTGTTATAATGTAAAATGTTTATTAAATGAACGCTTATCGTGTTCTTCTTGAAGGTTTAATTGAAGAACTGTTGCCAGGTTCTGTGGATTTCTACACCTCCACATAAAGTTCTTGCAGTATGGCATTGGCATAACTGTTCCTTATGTTTTTAATTGAATTCTTTAAAAACAGAAAGTGAGTATGCTGGTTTTGCTCAAGTAGACATATTTTGTTGACACATGTCAGTACTGAAGAAACTTAGCAGCACAGGCTAAGTCCAGCACGGGCTCTCCAGCTCCATCCCTTCTGTGCTATAGCTCCCTTCTGTCTTGGGTGAGAGATGAGAAGCTGCCATCTTCCCTACTACATGTCCTCGTTTCCATGAAGAAGGAGCACTGGAAGAAGCCACAACACGATCTGTTCAAGCTCTAGCTGGACACTCAGGGCCCCATAGGAATCTTCAGTACACAGCAGCCCCTTCTGCACCATCTCCCTATAATCAGTTTCAGAGTGAGAGAAAGACAGAGGGGAAAGGAATAACACTATAATCTCCTGGTTTCAGAGAACTGCTGTGCTAACAAAAGTTCACTTTGCAAAATGCCCAAGCAGGATTTTATTTTCATTTTGGATGTGTAAAATGAAAGCACACTTTTGCCCCTAAATTTCAAAAGATACCAAGTGGATGTCTTGCTCTTTGAGCTTCCTCTCCTGCTTAAAAAAAACAAAACAGGTGCTCTCAGCTTGAGTGCCACAGGCAGTTAAGGTGCAAACAAGTGTTCCTCCCATATCATTGATCTTCAGTCCCCAAAGTCATTAGCATGCCAGCGATTTCACAGGGCTGGGTGCACTTACTGACATTTATCTTCCTGCTTTGTTTTAACAGCTGCTTCTATTTTGGGAGATTCTCTTACTCTCCCTCTTGCCTGTTGGTCAATCCCAGTACAGCACGTGGCTGTAGCTTTCAGGGAAATGGAGATCCTTGAAAATACCACTGTGAGAAAGAATTAAATAATATACCCTCTTCTCAAAACCTTCTCCTCATATTTGAGGTGTATTTCTAAACTGAAAGCACCACAGTGCTTTCAGGACAGGTGTTCTTGCACCTGTTTTCAAGCTCAAATTTAGTCATCTGAAGGTACCTGACAGAGATTTTCTAGCTGTCAGCTGCAAAAGTTGGATCCCTTTCATCTCCCACATGAATCAGTCAAGCAAACGAGGTCCCCTTTCTGTGATCCTGTTCTGTGTACACTCCCAGCTGTGCCCAGCTACACCTGTATGAGCTCATACCCTGTGAGTTTCACATTGGTTTGCTTAGGTCTCCTTTAGTTACAATGGAATGCTTGAGACAGAAGGCTAGGTTGCACAAAGCATGAGAGACTTCCGTTTCATGACAGGATCCAAGGTGAAGTTGAATATTTACTGTGAGACTCGAATGCAGTTAACATTTAAGAGTACCGTAGAATATATTTTATAACAGATGGTGTACCATGATCTTACAAGATTTCAAATAACACCTCCTTAAATCACACTGATTTGTGGTATACCTCTGACTCTGATTACTGTGAGTCTTATTTTCACCAAAACCATACTCCAATTGCAGTTGATCTAATGCCTGAGATTGACAGGGAGAAATTAAACCCTTATTCAGGTGTAGCTAAGTTAGAAGTACCACATAACCCCAAAATGCTAATTTAATATGTTTAATATCTTGTAATTAATATCATTATTTCACTTAAAGCTATCACTTAAAATCAAGACCCATAAATCATAATTTAGAAGAGTTAATAGGTTGGATATTTCTCTAAGTATCTAAAGGGAAATTTTCAAGAACATAAAAGGTAGGCAACCATCATACTCTGAAGGCAATTGTTTTTTCAGGAAATGTTCCTTCTGTTAGGTGAGGTACTTATATTAAGGTTTATTCATGTATAAGGGCTTATATGCTACAATATTAATACCTGTTAAGTTAACTCTGACTGGCTGGACCTCATAGAATCTAGTCAGTTCAATCCTTGTAACAGGTAAATTAATCTGTGAAAATTATAGTTGTGAATGATTTACAGTCTTAAGGGACCTTTTTCTATGTTAACCAAAAAAACCCCCAAAACTCAAAAAAACTCCCCCCAAAAAATGAACACATAAAGGGAGGAAGCAAAATGTAAAAATTCCCTAAGAAATACAACCTTTCAGCCCCCCTAATAATGGAGTGGTATCAAGACGGCATAGAAAGAGTCAGAGGTGGTCTTTAAACTTCTACGCAGCTGCAAGTAATTACTGACAGGCTGTTACTGCCCGACTACTGAAGGTTAAGGAAAGCACTGAGCTATGTTGTTACAACTTGAGAAATGATGCCATCATATCATTAAAGACTGAGATAACAGCCGAGACAAAATTTGAAATCACTGAAGTGTTACATTCACAACACAAGCTAAAGATGAAAAGCTCCTGCTTTCGATGTTGTTCATTACATGTAACAGCAAAAACTAGTCTGAGACCTAGGAGAATTCAAAATTTAGAAGTCCTGAAAAAACGGATTTTTGTGCGTGTTAATGGTATACCTTATTCTGTGCGTAACTAAAAGAAGAACGTCAACATTATCCTGGAAAACAAGAATACAACTTCAAGACATGCCAAAGAACTAATAAGAATGTATCTCCAGCTCCAAGGAAATGTTATGGAACGTAATGGGCTACTTGCTAGCGAGAGGAAAAACCTTGAAATGCATGGCTACCTTTTCTGTGAGGGAGCACAGCAGCTCCCGGCTCGCAAAGGCAAAACCAACCAAACAGGGAAGGACTGTTATTTTCACCCTTGTACTCCTGGCTCGGGATCCACTTTGCACTGCGTGCCCGCATCGCCCCGCGACCACAACCACACACCCGTCCGTAGCCCGGCGCCCCCCTCGCTGCCGCCGTTCCTCGCAACTGTTGGCGCGGGGCTGCCCGCGTAGACTTGCGCGGCTGTNGCCGGGCCCCAGGGCTGGCACTGCCGCCGGAGCCGCCGCGCGGGCGCATTTCGGGAGGCCGCTCCAGGCGGCCCTGGAGCCCGGTATTTCAGCGCTGCACGGTGTGACAATTAGAGTTTCCATGGAAATACAACGAGACGGTAAATAAACCCCGCGCTCGCCGGTGCTTACGGGATGCTCTCGGTGCCTCACCTGGCAGTCAGGACACGGCATCTTGAAAAGGTGAAACGCGCTGCGAGTCTCAGGACGCGGGGAAGTGGGAGCATAGAGAGGCAATCACAGAGCACTGACCTGAGCTCCCCTCGCTTTGGCTGGAGAGGAGCTCCGGAGCTGTTTATGCATGCTGCTCGAACGCTCTTTAATTTTTATTTTAGAACAGATGGGAGGTGGTGGATTTCTCCCGAACAGTTTTCCCTTCCGAGCTGAGTAACTCGGTTCTTACAGAGGAAAGTAGCTGAAGAGTGGTTTTAATTTTATCTGACCCATCACTGAGAGTATTTTCTTAAGTGAGCAATATTTTAAAGCACAAAAATTGTTGGTTATGTTATAGCACAAAGCATGAAAAGACAAATTCTGCTGCTCTCACCAGCTGTTATCTTCTAGCATAAGAAGAGTCATTGATCATAGTCCTATTGCAGAGCTACTGGAGAACTGAGTGACATGCGGGTCTCTGGGAGCACGAGTGGCAGAATCTGACATAAAAAAGTAATGACTTTCCCATTTGCCAAGGTGCTACTTTGACAGTTGATATTAACACAGCACTGCAGAAATGCTGTCAGTATAATTAGCCTGTGAAAGACTGTACCACACAAAACCAAAACAGCTGCATCAATCATATTGTAAAATAACCTTTGAAAAGTCCAGTTAGGTTCCTTATTTAACTTGAGTTAGAAAATACTCATTGAGTGATCAAGGAACAAATAGCCTTAATCTTCAGATGGTGAGCTCAGGATAATGAGGAAGATTTCATCCCATCTTCTTTCGGCTGCTTCTGCGTTACCCACCACCCACTGCTGGTGAATCACTGCATGTACAAGTGGAGCACAGGGAAGCTGACAGGTGGAAGTGACGTGCCAATCCATCTCATCATTTTAAGACAGCTTTCCCATTAGTCACAATGGAGAACAGAATTAATCCTTTTTAGGCCTGAGCAGCTGTTCTTAGCATTTTTGACCATTTTCCCACCTAACACGGATCGCTTTGAAGACTTTCACGCAAATATTTGACCTGAAGATAGGAACTCACTCTGGTTTTAACACATGATGGGGGTGATTAAGACTTTCTCCCAGGGTACCCACTTACCTGAATGTCCCAGGACAGGTTCCCACATTGCTGGCCGCACTGCTTGAAGTGGAAGCTCCCTCCTGAAAAGAGTGAATTTTTAGAGGTGCTGTAACTTTCTATGAAAATGTTCTAGCTACAGCAGACCAACATTGTCTTTAAAAAGAAATCCAAATTTGATGGGAGAGCCCACAGATGGGAAATTAAGGTTTCTTACATTGCACAACTGTGGTTTATGTGGGATGCCATTGTACGTTCATAGAGGTACAAACGGTTTATCTTCATATTAACCCATTTCTAAGGTGGGAGGTCACCTAGCAGCCTCCAGAAACGATGTCCTTCTTAGCAGGAGCAGTCAGTATTCCTCCCTCAAAGCAATTTTCTTTAAGACTAAAACACTGTATTTGTTTTCCTGGTTGTTTTATTTCAGGAGGGTTCATCAACCAGTAATATATTGGCAGGTGTGGGCTTGTTTGTTTCTTCTGCCCGCAGACTTGTAAATAACACCAGATTTCTCTCAGTTGTATTGGGACAATTCATCCCTGATACTTGTGCACACCAGAGGCAATTACTGTTCAGACCATTATAATTTTTTCCTTTTCACTGTTTGTGTACCTCATCTTGCCAGTAATACTACTGAATAATAAAATCAGTAATCTAGAGATAGAAAAGGTACTGACATTAGAGGTACTGAATGTCAGGAGTGACAGCAGATCATAGTACAAGTTCCCTAGAAACTAGCCATCATAGGGTTGCTGAAACCATAGAGGAGTCGTTGAGGAAGTAAGAGATGGTGATGGTGATGAAAGATACCTGTTCTGGAGGAGCTGGAGAAGAAAAATGGTGCATCAGAGAGAGAAGGTTGAGATTCCTGAGTCAAAAGGACACAACGAAAAATATAGGAGAAAGCTCTGTGGTTATATGAATACAAATTAATTTCGGCATTTTTATTACCGCATTCCCAAATGTATCTTTCTTTTGGAAGTATCATTCCAATATCTTAGAAAATTTAGCCTCTAAAGGCTAACTGTGAAAGACATGAAGACTCAAAGCTCCAATGAAAGTCAATGGGAACTGATGAATGCCATAAAACCAAAAGTCTATGCCACCTAATGTCCAATTCCACAGCATGAAGTCGGTTGTCCTGTATCAAGGTTTGCCATGAGTCAAAGTTTAATGTTACTATAAAGTCTGCTACCAATGGATCACCTCTCCATGGGGCAAGACAGTGTAAATGGTAGGACATAGCTCCTACGGAGTTGAGAGATTTTGTGAGATACATAAAAACCATTTCTCTTGGTCAAAATTCTTCACCCAATCTTCATATCCTGCAAAAATACTATTAAAATACTATTAAAAGTACCATTAATGTCTGGCTTCTGTATGGCCCATCCCTTCCAGAGATTCTTATCTTGCATAAAGCATTGAGTCTTGGACTACTGAAGAGGTAGCAATGGTTGAGCTATCTTCGTAAAGAAAGGCAGGACATCTGATGGTTAATGAATAAAATACTTCCAAGGGCGAGTCTGTAATTAGTAATTTTTGTTGCCTAATGTGTCATAACGTTTTTTGTCTGGTGTTATACACATTGACCCATCTGGATGATCATGCTGAAGTGCAGGACTATTTCTGCTTCATCTGAAACCAGATGAAAGCTAGTGTTTGGGTGTACACAAGTTTTAATCCTGAATGGACTGCTTGAGGTGGCCACAGCAGAAAACATGACTTAGTATTTTAGCCAGGTGGACATAATTTAGGTTATATCTCAAGCAGCCTTTAAGTAATATTTCATGTGATCAGGATAGATTTACACCAGTTAGCGTGTCTGTATTGTTGAAAATGAAACTGCAGCAGCAAGACCGTCAGCAGAGATTAACCACATAATCATTCATGCAACTTCTTTGGGTTTGTGACATTAGCAGTCAAATGAAATGTTTGGTATGAGATGCAGTTGTGTCAGAAGAAACATGCTCTCAGCCAAGCAAAGAATATGCTGCTATTCAAATCGTACTCAACAGCAAAAGGCCGATTTAGTCTACTGATGACAGACTTTTGCCCCAAGAAGCATAAGTTCCTTTATCTTTGAACAGAGTAATGTGAAATGCGAGTATTTCAATAGCATTTCTAGAAAATGAAACAATAAAAAATAAAGTTTAAAACCCCTTCATAGAGTGTTTCCATTCATTTCCATAGTGGTGACTTCAGTTTGGTTTGTACAGAATAGAAAGTACAAATAACTCTCCTGGTGTTCTTTGATTTGGTGGATTTTAAGCTTTACAGAGGGTTTGCATTGCTTGAACACATGACAATACATTGCAATGAAAGTGACAGCCTCATTTTATGACTTCTTTTCCATTTTTGAGAGTTGCAGTGAGAAAGAATTTTAATGGATTGATGTCTTGGTTCATTTTTTCTACATATTTCTTAAAAACATCTTCTTCCCTTCTCCATGCTTTTACTTCAAAGTATTTCTGTATTCTTTTACTTGTGTTTATTGTACTTACTCTCTTTTTGCAGTGTTGTGCCTTCACACAAATAAACATATGCACACAAACAAACAGTCTTTCAGTACAGGGTGCCTTTGATGTACTGAAAAATTTATTCCCTGGAAGAGGATAATCTTTAACACAATGGTTATCTTACTACTACAGTGTTCTTGTGTCCTGACAGTCATCATCAATACAATAAGTGTTACTGAGAAATCATTTGACATCTTTTGAGTTTGGACCTCCAGCTGGAGATTCTCAGCTTGGTGTTGAGACTGGAGATGCACAGAATAGCCAGGACCTGCTAATGCCTGATTTTCTTACAGAGCATACCTGATGCTATCCAGCATTTACAGCACAGTGTGTATTTTATATAGATATAATGGAAAGTTTGAATAAGGTCTCTCTCTGTTTATTCAAGTGATCATTTTATAATGTATTTAGTGCTCACATGTTTATGAAGTGTTTCAGAGAAGACTGATACAACTTCAGCAGATTCAGTCATCTGAGGCAAACACACAACAGTATGCAAAGCAGAAAGCTTGTAGTAAGATGTGCATATATATGTATATGTATATACACTCATGTGTTTGAAAGACTCAGTGACTGAGGCAGCCCTTTCCATTGCTCCACTGCGCTGTGCAAAGCCTGAGCTTGCATCTGCTATTACTCTAGGAATATTTGTTGCTATCACTGTGAGTTCAGGTCACTGAGTGGCATGTAGGCTCTATCTTTAATTTCTTATAGATAATTATTATATTTTCATAGTATAACAGAGGTATTGTGAGGTTTCCTTTGCCTGTGTTTATGTGATGTTTGAAATGGTTGTATGTATTAACCATTAAAAAGTGAAGTATTATGAATCATTTCATTTACTGCTGAAATAGAGATCCTCATGACTAACAACAAAATGGAGCAGAAAGAAGATCATACCTGTCTGAAAATTCAGAAATTTCTGTGTCAGAAACAATGGCATTTCACTAGGACAGTAAATGAATGCCTCTGTGGTACACTATTTAAAATAGGGTAGAATGGTGAGAAACAAAAGGAAAAATGTGCAACTTCCTACATCTTTCTCTTCCCAGGCTCAGCATTACTCTTTCCTCCCAACTCTTCTATATCCCCACCTCTCTGAGTTGTGAAGGGGGACAGGGAATGGGAGTTCTGGTTAGTTCATCATATGTCTCTGCCACTCCTTCCTCCTCATTATCTTCCTCTGCTCCAGTATGGTGTTCCTCCCACGGGATACAGTTCTTCAAGAGCTGCTCCAGCATGTGTCCTTTCCAGGGAGTGCAGTCCCTCAGGAACAGACTGCTCCAGTGCGGGTTCCCCACAGGGTCATAATTCCTGCCAGCAAAGCGGCTCCTGAGTGGACTCTTCCATGGACCACAGCATGGATATCTGATCCACCATGGGCCTGCATGGGCTGCAGGGAAACAGCTTGTGTCACCATGGTTCTTACCGCAAGCTTCAGGGGAACCTCTGGTATGGCCAGTGATAGGTCCATTTTGAAGTAAGCTGAAAACACTTCTTTTTCTGAAATGAGTCACAAAATATTCTGAGTTAGAAGGAATCCACAAGGATTGTCGAGTCCAACTCTTAAGTGAATGGCCTCTACAGGGATCAAACCCGTTCTGTTCAGCATGGGGGCAGCTTCTCACAGAAGGCACACCTGCAACTTCCCAATTTCTCATGTAAAGCCAAGTCTCTTACTCCGAACTGTAATGTATCTCTGCTCTGGATACCTGTTGGCAGAGTACCACAATTTGTATCACAGAATACTTATTTTAATTTTTTAAATAGCCACTTGACCTTACAGATAAGAGCATTATAGGGAAGTAGTGGGAACATCCTGGCATAACAAAAAATCTCATTTTTTTCTCTGCCTAGCAATGCTTTTTTTTTTTTTTTTGTGGTGTGAATGAATCATTCCACATACAGAGCAGTGAGAAGCCTCAGTTGTACATGTCCCAAAGTGTCAGACAGAAATATGCTCTTTAGGAGACCTTCAGCTTGAATCCCTGCCGGAGTGTACCCACCTTTGCTCTGCTCAGTTGGAGACTGGTGCGTGCTAATGACTCATGTATGACTGAAGTTCTTGAGAGATATTATACACAACCTTCCAGCACTTACCTTCCAGCTGCTGCTGTTGAAGTGTCAGCAGCACCACAGCTACTGGTTTATAGCAACCTTGTGTATGCCTGTGCATTCCTTTCTTGCATCAAGGACTGCAGTTACAATGCAGTTGAGTTGAGTTGGAAATTAAGTGTAAACATGAACCTCACTGCTGCATTCTGAAATCTTTCTATGAGGCTACTTTTACAAAAAATATTACAATAATTTACTATGTGCAACTAATTTTTTAGCTATAATTACCAGCTCCTCAGCTGAGAGTTGCCATGACACAACAGTGTTTCCATATAATAGGTATATGCCTGAAGATAAGAACGTAAGAGCATGCTACTCCTTACACTGGAAAAATTAATCTGGAGCCTTGGAAGAGTTAGGTAACTTCTGTTTTCCAAGAAATCCAAACTCCTAACACAGCCTACAGATTTTGTGAGGGCATTTTCAAAATGTTTCTGAACTTTATCTGAATAACTTCTCACAGAGTTCCCAACTCACTGTCTTTTATGCCTATTGAGTAGTGCTTTTTGTGACATACTGAAATGTCAGCAACTTGACATTTCATATTGATCCATTCATGATAAATACAGACCAGAAGCTAGCTGTACTGGTTTAAAAAGCAAAACTCAAACTTTGTAACCTGCTCCTTATGCTTAAAAATCTCTTCCTCGTCCGCTTTCCAAGTTTCTATTTCCATCTTTAGTTCGGCCACAAGATGGCAATATCTTGCAGACAAAATGCTGAAACAGGCAGACCGATTTGAAACTGTCTCCCTGAGCTTTTCCTTGCGCTCTCCTCCCCCTCTCCCCCCGCCTTTTGTTTCAATATTTAATTGCATTTCTTTCGGAATTACTAGGCAACCCACCCCCAGATGTGCAGTTTAGAGGTGATGTGCCTGCAGTGAGATTTTCAGGATCTACTCAGCAGAGACCATCATGTGATACTGGGGTAAGGTGGAGTTCGGCTTTAAGGGGGAGTCTCCAGCCTTCCTCGCCAATCTTTAGGATCTCAGCTGGAGAAGTACCAGAGGATCCTTCCCTTTTCCCTACTCCTTCTTCTCCATCCAGCTTCCTGAGCCAGCCACTGAGCTGACTAAAGACGGGCAGAGCAGTTGCAAGGTGAGTTTCCCCTGCGATTGCTTTCCCATGACTGTGGGTGGTTGTGTGCCTGTTAGGCTGGTGTTTGCTTGCTCTTTTAGGTGCAGGTGACAAAATCCAAGGGCGGGGTAGGCTGCAGGTTGCCCTTGTGAGTGGCTGGGTGAACCATTGGCTTGGGCTGACAGCATTTTGTGCTTGCTTTTGAATAGCTCTAACCGTTTTATAATGCATTTCCAGTCACTTCACAGCACATTATTTTACCCTTTCTGTCTGTTGGTGCTAAACTTTTGACCGAAATTCTTGTGGCGAGTCGGGAGAGTGTGCATGGTAAGGAAGATTGTGCAATCATCCACAGGGGTCTGCAGAGCTATGGGCTTTCCCTACCCTAAGCCGGCACTCAGAGTGGGGAGGGATCTCTTTCCTGACTTGGTAGCTAGTGGGGTAGGGCACAAGAAACAGTGCAGCTGCCCAGGAGATGCAACTTCATCCTCTCCTGATGTCTGGTCCGTTTTTGAGAGGGACAGGAAAGAACTCCTTGTCACTTGCCAGCAGTTCTGTTTCTGAGCTGGTTCCCAGACATGCTCCTAGGTTGAATCTCTGCTATGGGGAAAGGTGAGGGAAGAAGGGGCAGTAGCATTTTCTGGGTTTGAATTTGAAATTTAATAAATAAACAAGAGCAGACCTTGCCTAAGGGAGTGGAAAAACTAAGAGCCTGAAACCCAGGACACCTTATTGCTGGGTGCAGTTTGGTCCCAGCCAGTGAGAGAACCTGCCCAGTTCCCTCCTTGAAGTACATGGCTCCTTGCCCACTCTGCTTCTGCCATCATCCCATCAAGTCACAGGGCTGGACTGCCCACCTTGTGCGTACAACTGATGGTGGAGATCATGATTAAATCCAGATGTTGATTTTTAGACTGATATATATAGTCATTGTGGGAACTGAGGAGCCCTGGCTTTTCACATCACCCACACACTTTCCCTTTGGGTAAAGCACCTGCTTCTGACTCTGGCTAAAGTGATGTTTCAAGAGGTCCTAGGAGTAGAATTTCTTTATTGGACCCTAAAACAGATTTGATGGACTAAGAGATCTGATAAATTTAGTTAGCAGTGGGAGCAGGTCTGACAGATAATGTTCAGGTGCATGTGTAGCTATCTTGAAAATCAATGGAGCCAAACCTCAGACAGACATGCCTTTTGTCTGAAATCATTGCTGTTAACTTTAACAGTAAAATGTCACTCAGAGGCAAGCTACATTGTCTGTCATGGTTTCATTCAGCCAAGTGGTGATTATAAGGAGCCAGCAAAGCCAGCTGAGCTGAGGTCATGACTGCAGTGAGAAGATATGGCATTGCCATGGTCATCCTTTGGCTGACCCTCAGGTGGAGCTGGAGCTGCAAGCCCAGCCCTCACATGCTAGTTCTGCCTTAGGGAGGAGGCAACCTCAGCTCTAGTCCCCAGCATGTTGCTAGTTAAAAGGGTGTCCGCCACCAGTAGTGAAGATGATTCTTATCCAGAGACTTAGAGGGCACAGAGATTTATATTGAAATATCATTGAGGACCAAAGGCTTACATATTCAGGGTAACTTTTAATGAAGTCCATTTTAGTGGGCAATGTTTTTACAGTTTTTGTGATAAATGCCGTGTGGAGGCAGGTTTGAAACCTACTTGTGTGAATTTTAAGTGGCTTTACTTTCATTACCATAACCTAAGGTTAAGTGAGCAATATATTTAGCACATGAGAGTGGGCAGAGGGAAAGTTCCAGATTCAGTGTGGAATTCAATGCCACTAATAGTGCCTAGCTTCAGTAGCACTAATGGTGAGTTGAAGTAAAAATGGGTCAGGTTATTGATTGATTTTTTGTTAATCGTTTATCAATTAATTTGATTTTATTTTTTAATTTTCCTCCTGAACACACATGCTTGAGTTTCAGATTTTTAAAATCCTAGGCCTTGCAAAGAGGTACTTATTTAAGCATGCTTATTTGTGTTGCATGGCTAAAGAAATTTTCTGCAGTGTTTAAATTTTGCCATCTTTTGTCTTGTTTTGTTCTTTCTTTGCTGCACAGCCCTGCTAGCTGAGATTAAGGTGTTCAGAGTTCCTGATTTGCCTTTGACTCAGTGCCAGTGTTGCTGTGGGCACTCGGTCACTCGACATCAAATGTATGCATTAGGGGAAAAAAGCGCAGTAATTCTTGGAGTAATTTTTCTGCTCCTCACATTAGTCAAATGGGCTTTCCCCTCTTGTGATGGCTGGATATAATTTCGCTTAAAGCAGTTGGAGAAAGTAGACGTTTGCAGATTAAATTTATGAAAAGGAGATGTAAAACATAAAGTGGAAGATATGCCGGTCGAAGACTGAAATAGCTTCTCAGCTCGCTGTTTCGTGTAGCTGGTGCCGGCGGGCGCTGTCCAGGAAAGGGTCGCGTCCCCGCTTGCAGTCCTGCTTTCTGCCTCCTTCCCGCGGACCGCAGCCCCGCTCCCGCCTCGGACCAGGCGCTGCCACCGCCGCCCTACGCGGGGAGCCGGGCGGCGCTGCGGGTCCGGCCAGCCTTGCCCGTGGTGACCGGCCGTGCTCCTTCCTTCTCCCCAGGTGGTGCGAGGGAGATGCGGCACTGAGGAGCGGGCTCGGCCCGGGGTCCGCTACGGGGCTGATGGGCGCGTTCTGAACTCGGAGCGGTCTGGATGAAAGCGGTGGCGTCGCAGGTCGGCGGTGTGTTGGAAACAACATGAATACGTCGGTTCTTGCCACACTGGGAAATATTTCTGGTCACCTGAATTTTTCAGAGGCGAACTCGCAGATCTTGCAGTTTGAGGATGAGGATTGCCATGTGCCTTTGGCCATGGTTTTCACTTTAGCCTTGGCTTATGGGACTGTGATAATTCTGGGAGTCTCTGGCAATCTGGCCTTGATTGTCATTATTTTAAAACAAAAGGAGATGCGCAATGTTACCAACATCCTCATTGTCAATCTGTCCTTTTCTGATCTCCTAGTGACCATCATGTGTCTTCCCTTTACCTTTGTGTATACTTTAATGGACCACTGGATTTTTGGGGAGGCCATGTGCAAATTGAACCCTTTTGTGCAATGCGCCTCCATCACCGTCTCGGTCTTTTCTTTAGTCCTCATTGCTATTGAGCGCCATCAGTTGATCATCAATCCCCGTGGCTGGAGGCCAAACAACAGACATGCCTATATGGGGATTGCTGCCATATGGATTTTAGCCACAGCTTCCTCTTTGCCTTTCCTGATCTACCACGTGTTAACAGATGAGCCCTTCAGAAATGTAACATTTGATGAATATAAGGACAAATATGTATGCTTGGACCTATTCCCCTTGGACACTGCCAGGCTTTCTTACACCACAACACTTTTGGTGATTCAGTACTTTGGACCTCTTTGTTTTATATTTATTTGCTACTTGAAGGTAAGATAGAATCCTCTTGCAACTTCTCTTATCTGATGTTTGTTTATCCTTGCAAAGATGACAGTGGTAGGTTAATTTATCCCACATGTTTCTCTTTGTTGAATTTCCTGCAGATATACATACGATTAAAAAAAAGGAACAACATGATGGACAAGATGAGAGACAGTAAGTACAGATCCTCTGAAACCAAAAGGATCAACATCATGCTGATCTCCATAGTGGTTGCATTTGCAGTTTGCTGGCTGCCTCTTACCATCTTCAATATTGTGTTTGATTGGAATCACGAAATTCTGCCTGTTGCTACCTGCAGCCACAACCTGTTGTTCCTGATTTGCCACCTCACTGCCATGATTTCTACCTGTGTGAATCCCATCTTCTACGGGTTTCTCAATAAGAACTTCCAAAGGGACCTGCAGTTTTTATTTCATTTTTGTCATTTCCACTCCCGTGAGGATGATTATGAGACTATAGCCATGTCCACCATGCACACAGATGTTTCAAAAACCTCTTTAAAGCAGGCAAGCCCAGTCACATTTAAAAAAATAAATAGTGATGACGATGAAAAAATATAAAGAAATAAAAAAAATTCTACACCAAACTGCTAGAAGTGTGATTGCAGGTGAAATGTGTCCAAGGACAAGTGCAATTACATAACAAGTACAAAATGGGTAACGTTTTTGTTCCTTTTCCAAGGAACTTTGATTGTTGTCACTTTGAAATTATATGCTGTGCATTTTTGCCCCTTTACTGCTTTAATGTTCACAGAAGTTATATCTGAATCTTGTTAGAAGACATAGTCAGACCTTCTACTACCTATGGTTTTCATCAGCTGCCTTTTGTTCTGCTTTCTTTGTACAGTTATGTGCTTTAGGAGAAAGGTTTATATATTGATTATGTTTTTTCAAAGAAGTAGTTTTCAGGAGTGTCCATCTAAGACCATTAGAAACAATATGAACCACAGGGACACTGTCACTACAGAGGACACCAACAAAAGAATAAAATTAGGAAATTCTGATTTGAAGAGGAGCTCATTTTTTTTTTTTTTTAATTCAGCTTTTTATTGATGTTAAAATCCTGCAAAATCAGTGTAGGCATGCAAAAAAAGGATTCTGTGAAACCTGTAGAATACTTTTAAATGGGGACATACACTTTTCTCATTCACAGAGGCAATTCAGGCTATAATCACTTAGTTTCAAAGAAAGGATTAAGAAAGAAATTCTGTTCTTATTTATGAGAATAAAACCCCATGGTAATTCCACAGAGCACAATGGGATAACTCTGATGTTTCACTACAGCAAATGAAAACATAAATGGGCCTTCAGTCCCAACTGATTATGGCTGGTTTTAATAACTCAGACTTTTTAATTTAAAAACTCCAAACCCCATTTTCATCTGCCAACACTGACAGAAGTTAGTATGGCTGGAATGAAATGCACCATCTATCCCAGGCCTGTGAACCATGTAAATTCTTCGTGAGACCTATGTCCAGAATCTAGAGATGGACTGTTCACTGTCTGGACAAGGTGCAATTCCATCCTTGCAGGTCACAGTGAAAATCAGGTCTGGTATTAAAAAAAAAAAAAGCTTTAGCTACCTGAGTCTTTTCATAGTAATTGTGTTCCTCTGTATAAATTTTGTATAGCCTCATACTATTCTGTGTTCAGATGCAATGGCATAAACCTGGATAATCTCCAAGAAAATGGATGGTTAAATCAAGATCTGCAAAATTTAAAAGAAGGGTATGGTTTGGGTTTAACTGGTATGTTTAGCTTCCAAACTCCCAGTTTCCACAGTTGGTTGAAATGCAGAATTATTTGCCAAATATAAACAATAGACCTCTGTGTGTTACTGCTTAAAATATATATCCTCTAATTACACAAAATATTAATGACTAGATCCCCAGTTGAGGGAAACCCACATAACCTGTCTGCTGTAAATGAAATTACCACAATGTTAGCCATCTGAAGTTCTGTGTCATACAGTGCATTTTACTGTATAATCAATGTCTTTTTGAATAATCAGCTTTTTTAAATACAATATAGACCCTACTTTCTTTGAGCAAGGTCACTTTAAATCATTCTGGCAGAGAAGAGTGTCTTTAAATTTGGTATAAATGTAAAATGCAACATGAATGGAAATCTGACCTGATACATATTTCTGAGCAAAATGATGTCAGTATGTTATGGTGAATTTAATATGTTCTAAATTTAACATAGATAAATGCCTAAGAAATTAAAATTATTTCCATTGCCAGAATTTAAAAGTAAAAAACTGTGCCATGTACTGTCTTATAAATAGTGTAGAATATAAAAGTACCAATGTGTTTTTGTGCATTATAATTCCATGTATTTCGCTACTGGAAGATAATTTAATTTAAAAGGTTTCTGTGCTTGGGAACAGAGATGGAATGTAGAAAATTAATTATACGACAAAAGTTTCTTTCAGAGCTTTGGCCTTTTGTATTTTATGAGATTTTCTTTTTCTTTGTGCTTCTCTATGGACTGTGTTGTTAATAATTTGACAAGGGTTTCTCAAAATTATTTCCCTCTCACTTTGCAGCAATTTTCGTATTCTAAAGGATGAGTATTTCACAATGAGATACAATGTAGAAAAACAGCCATTTTTTAACATCAAGAATGTCACAGTGGGTTTTTCTCATTACAAAAGGAGTCACTGAATTTTATGTGCTTTTATCCTTTTTTTTTTTTTTAAGTGTTTTTTTTTTCAATATAGTGGAAGAAGAAAATTCTATTACTTGAGAAACTTTCCAGTTAGTTTGCTGGAAAATTTTGATTAGTCTGAATTAAGTGTTTGTACAGAGTAGGTGTTGGAGGAACTTTAGAGGAGTCTGCTGATGCTCAGAAACCTAAAACAGGCGTGTCCTAAGATTTGGAGGTTTCCAGTGGAATAGCAACATAATTCTTGCTATGTCAGCATTTCTCCAACTTAAGGTAAAGTCTTAAATCCTGCAGCCCATCTGATTCTGTCTCATACTGTCTCCTGAGAATATGTGTCAGGTGTTTTTTGCCTATCAACACATGATAAAAAAGGTGAACTGTAAGTAGGAGCATTCCTTCTGCTCCTTTTGTTAAGCTTAGGACCCATTTTTCCTGTGTGCTGCCATCCTAGGATCAGGCTTTTTATGTTTTCTCCCTTCCCTGCAAGAAGCCTTTCTGAGCCTCTGCTAAGGATGCAGGCTGGTGCATTGTCACACAAATAGCACAGCGCACTCTGCCTGAGACAAAGGAACTCTGCCTGAGTGTAAAGGAACATGGTGTAAAGAGCGTTCAGCAGGAAAACGTATTTGGAGAATTTCAGAGGCAAAATCGTTGCTCTTCTGAAGCATTTGTTATGAGGACAGAGACAAAAGTGGTCTCTCTGAGGTGTTGACCTGACATCTGCAGGGTGTAGATCACATCTACTGAGAGCAGTATTTTTGTCTTTTGGTTTTGTGACTTCATGCTGGAATTCTCAAAAACCACTGGAGACTTTCCCTCCCAATGACCAGATACAATACTGATCCTTTCTTTTACTTTCAGAGATCCAGCATAGCTTCTCATCCTCTATAATGCTAAATCTCTTTACAGGGTAAACTGATGAGTTTGATGTTTCACTATAATTTTCCAGTCATTCTGGTTTGATATTTATTTCTTTTATGTGCTGTTTTGTCAAACATCCCACACTTCAGCACATGCTGATTCCTTTCTCAAAAGCCTGAAGATCCCTTTTATTCTTTCAGACTGGTAGAGAAGTTTTTTACTGACAGAAAAACAGAACAGTGAGTGATCTATAATGTATCTTATTATTTATATGTCATACATTTAATGTCAAATCTACAGCCTTAAATGTAACTATTTAATAAACGTTAATATCTGCTTAGTTTCTGTTATTTTAGCATCTTAACTTCAATTTTATTGACCACAGACTTTTAAATCTTATAATCTATTAAAGATTATAATCTAAATAAACCAGCATATTTGTTTATCATGTTAATAAATACTTCTGTATTCCCACACTGCTTTTTTTCAACATATCTCTTGATTGTGTCACTGTCAATACATAGGGGAATTCATAACTTTCACATCAACATGAAGAAAAGGATATTAATAATGGAAGCAATTAATTGACAATAATACCTGGTTTTGGTAGGCTACGAAACAACTGGACACTAAACAAAAATATCTCTCTTTGTATAGTTAACCCTGGTTTTATCTTTACAAGGAAATCAGATTTAAACCAGGAAAAAAAATCAACATGAGAGGACTCCCAGATGCTTAGTGTTCTCAGATCAATGAAACTGGAGAATTTGTTTAAAGATAGCCATTTGCCTAGGCATTCTACTGAAAGGTCCAATGCTGGCTGTCACAGTCAAGCTCACAGTCTTTCCTAAAAATCAGATTTTGGATAACAGCTTATTATAGAAATAAGTTGATGGCATATAGTTGTTTGGTATTTTCTTTCTGGATTCTTCTCTGGATTTTTTTTCTGGGCTACAGTGCCTGATAATGCTTAATTTTAAAGCTTTCCTTCCTATTTCTTTGTATCAAAGAATTTACTAAACTGGTGCATAGAGAATGAAGACAATAAGGAAACATTTTTCTTTTGTTCTTATTTTTAAAGCATACATAACAGTAGGAAACATGAGCTAAAATCACATCTCTTGCCTGCAACACATTAAATTCATTCAGCTGGGTGGAAAGGTGGGAGAAATAATAGTTATAACCAAATGATACATTTTGTTGACAGACATTTCTCAGTTGAAGGATGTGTACTACTCCAAGATACACCGTGCCCTCTTCATTCCTATCTCCTTTAATATGTGACACCTGGTTCCTGAATCATTACTAAATAGTTGAGTCATTACTAAGTGCTTTTCTTCTATCCAGGTTTTGCAGAATTTCAAATGTTTGAGTATTACATACAAGAGGAAAAAATGTGACCAGCTTTAGTCTCATCCACTTTAATTAACCTATTGTCAGAAATTACTTCTATTCAGTATTTCTGCCCATGTGAAACAGTGTTACTGATCTAATTGAAGTTGATATTTCAAGTGTTAGGGAGTGCATTCACAAAGACTAACTTTAGCCGAAGGATGGCAGCTTTCCTAGTCTCCTCCAGTGCCAACCCAAGGGCAGTCACACCTGCACTACCCTAGGTGCTATACATCTACCAAAATGTCTTTCTCTCCATTATCAATACAGGCTAAGGGACAGCCACCTTCCAGGGCCAGCACTGGGCGTCATGACCACTGCCTCCCTTCCTCCATCTTCTGGGGTGCTTCTGCTGTCACCTTGTATTTCATCCCCTTAGTAGCTGCTTTCCAAGGAAGATGTAGAAATTTGTACTCTGATTTTGTGAATGCCTGAGTATATGGTAAAATCAACTCTATTCAGGGCAGTGCTTTAAATAGTTTCTTTCATTAAAATGATCTTCCACCAAGTTTCTGGTAGGCAAGTTTCTCAAAATTGAGAAGTACATAATTTACAAAGCCTATGTAGGAATTATGTCCATACAGAACATCCAGCTCATTCCAGTAAAACTGACAGCACACACAGTCTTGTGTTTTCCAAATAGCCGAGTTGATGACCTGGTTATTTGACATAGGTCAGGCTTGCTTACTTGCAAGAAATTTGTACCAGATGCAAATGTGTTTGCAGCTGCTGCACAGGAGAGGCTCTGCATGGTTAACTAACTTGCCACAAATTATGTAACATTTCAGATAGACAGGGAAATAGATAGAGTTTGGAAAAGAGCCAAAAAGCAGAAGATCTAGATGAAGCCTTGATGCACTCTGACAGATATAAACAAAAAGACTCAAAGAGAGACTCAGACATTAATTTATTTTGAGGGCCAACAGATTAACAGCTAAATTTTTTTTGAGCAAAGTGGTGGTCAAAAAAGTATGTATGACTCTGCTCCTGTTTCCAGAAAAAGGATGTAAAATTATAAATTACTCTGAAAATATGGTTTTTTAAGATTTTTCACCTTGGATTAATCTAGATATCTTTTTGAGACAAAGGAAACAAAATGTTTTTGGCATAACTGAAAAATAACAGCTTTTCCTTGCACCCAGCCACTGCACAGGAGTTCATTTGCTTCCACTTCTGCACAACATGAAGAAGGTTTGTTCATGGCAGGAGGAATAACCTGATCAACAAAGCCCTTCTTGTCTCTCTTGGCTCTTGTCCACACTGATACTGTGTTGCTGCTGTTTTTCACTTTGCAATCTCTCTCCCTGCATCCCCCAAGCTATGACATTTTTATTATGCTAATTATATTTTTTCTTAGTAAAAGTTGTCTGTGAAAAGATGTCATTGAAAGATCCTATTCAATGTGTGCTTGAATATATGGGTGAGAGGCCATATAGGACTTGAGGAAATGTGACTGGCAATGCGATGATGTTTCATCAGATAGAGAAGTTCAAAGTGTATTTGTCGGATACTGTTACTCAGCCCTTTTCAATTAACGTTTTTGTTATAATTTTAATTCATGTAATCTAAATATCAGCTAAGCTTACTTATCCGGAGTTTCCTCTTGGTGATCAGCCTCCAGAAACATTCAGCTAGAGGAGACACTAGGTAACCCAACTTGTATCCTTACTTAGCCTTATAGGCTCTCATTGCCTGTAAGCCTCTCATTGTTTGTACTATGCTTGAAGATACATATGCAAAGGTATTCACTTCTTTCTCTTTAAGACCAGTAAAAGTTGTATAATTAGAAATATAATAGATAGAACTGGATTATCTTTTCTGATTTCTATTTCCATTATTATTATGACTGTAAAATTTGAGGTTCCTCTGTTAAGCCCTGACTTACCAGTTTGGGCACAGGGGTAGTCCCCTGGATGTCAGTCACCATGCATATGGTTAAACAGATCCTAAAGTAAGGGCCTTGAAGCCTGACCTAAACCACTGCAAGGTTAATGAAAAGCCTCTCATTGACTTCAATGAGCTTTGGGTAAGGCACTTGTTTCAAGTGACACCAAGGTGCGATGTGTGTCTGAACACCTGCTTCCTAGAGAGGGCAGTAGGCCGTAAGAAGTGACATTTTTCTACCCATATAGACTCAGCAGAGACACAACTTCACAGTCATCTGTGTCAGTCCAAGGGGCATATCAAAAAGTCATCTTCAGCTGGTACTTACAGTATGGTTATCCTCTTAAGTTCTTCTATGAATTTTACTCTGATGTATTTTCTTGGAACAGTTACAAGTTAAATGTGTCTGCTGAGCTATCTGGCTTACTGATTTAAACCAATTTCTNTATAGAAATTCGAATTCAGATATTAATGGTTTTGTGATGGAAACAATGGATTCAGATAAGCGACATCACAAAATTATAAAGCCTTAGCCTGGTCTCATTCATATTCGTCAAATGCTATGGTAATATCTCTGACATTGTTCAAAAGGTTATGGTGTGGATGAGGCAGGTAAATTAAATCAGTTTGTGAAGCTGTCAGATTGGTTTTTTTATAC
>WEIV01025246.1:60732-84732 GCA_013390005.1 Calyptomena viridis | reverse complement strand
CGAGAGAGAACCTCCAGATATTTCTAGAGGCCTCCTTCTTCCAGGGTAGAAGGTTGATGTTGATGGCTTCTATTATACTTCCGTTGGTTGAAGTTACAGTAGCTTTTGTACCCATTACAACCCAGAAAAAACATGAGGGGAAGGCTAAATCTTTCTGTCACTTACCTGCTTTCCCTAGAAGAATGGATGAAATGGGGTATCCAGTGGCATATGAATTGATTTTGGAATCAGTTTTTTAACTAAATGGTAGCCAAGTTCACCCTTTTCTTTCCCTTTCCTTAGCATAAGACTTAAGAAGGACTAATAAAAGCTGTGGTTTTCACTCTGAGAATATTCTCTAATTTTGGAGGCTTCTGCTGAGGAAATTATTTTCCTCCTCAGTTCTTGATCCTAATAAGCACTAAAAAAAGAAGCAGTATGCAAGTAATCCTGTGATCCAAGCCAAAAATAATACTGAGCAAGAGCGTTGTCATAGACTAACTGTATCAGAAGAGCAATTAATAAGTTTATAACTTACAGACAGTGTGAAATTTGAGAGATTCTTTTACATTTCATCCAACCATGTTGTGTGACAAAGTAGTGCCTATCAGACACACGTAAATGTGAAGTTAAAGACTGTAGTAAAGGCGGAATTGGTGTGTGAAGTAGATGGCTCTTGTAGAGTACTACTCATCCTGAAGTAGAAGCAAATTAGGGGATGTTTTCTGTCCTAGCACTATTTATGTCCCCTTGATAAGGTTGACACCTTTATATCCCTTTGTGAGATGTTAGTGTTGCTGCAAGTTCATAGATAATACCAGGTATGTATGTGACAGTTTGCAACAAAACCAAATATACTGCCTATGACCCAAAATTTTTACAAAGGACATGTTAGAAGGAAAGTGACTGCTTGCTAAGTAACTTAGAAAGCAGTTTTGTCTGCAAGAATTTTGAATTTTTGCAAATATAGCTATTATTGCTTCATAGTTTAATAATCTTAAATATTAATTTCAAGTGAAAAGTTAACAGCTTTTAAATTAAGCTACACAAGATTGTTCCTTGACATTGTATTAATGGACTAGAAGCATAAAAATAAACCTACTGTGAAGTTAAAAGCCCCAGAAAGATGATTTCCATTACAAATACCTCCTAAAACATGTTTTAATCAAATTATGAATGTCATCTCTGTGAATGTTTAAACTATTCAGGAACAGAGAATATACGTGGGATCATGGTTGGAGTAGGCACATAGGCTGGGTTTAGATTGTGACCAGGAATTGTTTACGTCTGTAACATCTACTTGTAAAATCTTATACCTGTGCAGTTGAGTGACAGGCTTCCAGTAGGGTTGACATTAGCTATTGAGTGACAAGAGGCAGTCACTTTGGTAAGTGCTTCTGGAGAACATGTAATAAAAACAGGTGTGTGGATTTCATCTTATTCAAATATTTAGAGGGGGGAAAAAAGTTTTAAAAAACAAACAAAAAAATGCAATGCCAAACTCCCCGTTTGCTGTGCTCAGACAGGAGGCAAGTGCATTTGTTTTCTGAAGTTTGAGATAGAAAGTCAGGTGTTTATTTTTATGAGTTTAGATTTCTTTCGAGTGCATTCTCCTAATAATTTCTGCCACTTTGATAATGCATAAAGTAGACAAAACCAAGCTACAAAAGTCAAGGCACATGGAATGTGGCATTTTGCTTTATTTCTCCCAGATGTGGAAGTGCTGTGCAGTCATCACCTGAGGGGTCCAGGGCCACATGCAGTGATTTTAAGACACATAGTGAGATTCCCTTGGGCTTTGGTGAGACACACAAACAGTCCTTAAAACATCAGAAGCATGTAGCTTATTATTCAGCATGTTGTCATGCATACTTACAAATTTAAGGTACATTTTATAAGTGTTCCTTGAAACAGCTTTCTCGCTCTGTGCGGCATGTGCTGAGCTATGAGCAGAAGCCACATCAGATCTTATCAGCTGGCTGAAGTCTTTTGCTGTTGATTAAATCTGCACATCTGGCTATCCTGGCTGAGTAAGCAGAATCGGGACAAGGCATGTAAAAACAGAGATTTCTTTGCTTTTTCTTATTTTTTGCCATTTGTCCTGACACACTGCCTAGACCAGCTGCCCAAGGGTCTCCTTGCTATACTGTTTGGAGTTGTTTACAGTACAAAGCTCATAGGAATCATACTACTTTGCTCTCTCTGCTGGGCTTTGAGTGATGTGCAAGTATGCAAGTAACTGCAGACTGCCAGGTTGTACTTCTCTGTTTTGTGAGGAGAAGCTGGGTGAAGTTCAGTGACCCATATTAGAGTCAGTCAGATAAATACTGGCTAATTCACTACTAACATAACTTCAGCTGAAAATAGGAGTTGTTGACTGGTTTTGCCTAGATGTCAAGTGATGATGCTGTAACAGAAACGGCCATGCCACTAGACTTGAGTTTAGATGCATTTAACCATTTCTGCCTTCTTTCTCCAGCTAAGATAAATAGTTACAGCTTGAAACGTGTGGCAATGGCAATTTACAGCCAGATGTTTAACCACGGCTGCTGAGGAGAATGACATGGTGTTTACCATGTGGGCTGGCTGGAGAGGGGCATGGGGGTGGGAAGGAGGCCAGGGGTTAGAAATAACCTGCTGGTGGGGATCTTTAGAGCCTTTATGTAAACATGGCTGGAATGAAAACAAGGTAGGTTGTTTGTTTTTTTGGTTTTTTTTTTTCTTTGGAGACCTGTATGGCATCCAAGCACAACATTGCAGGCTGAGCTGCACACTCCCTTTCAGAAAGGCACTACAGTGCAGGAGATTGGGTCCACGAGTCCAGTTCAGTGCTGGCTTTGTGTACAGCGTCAACTTTCCACATCAGTTGTATTTTTGTACTGTGACTATAAAGGATGGGGGAAAAAAAAAAAGAGAAAAAGATAGTGATCATGAGGGGCAAAATAGCTGGACTAATAGCAGTGAACTGGAGTGACAATATTTATCTTTAATTTCAGTGATAGAGCCCTAGATATAATAGAAAGTAATAAAACAATTTATTCAAGGTCTTCTATGCTTCTGAATTTCTACAAAATGTATCTTAAAATAGAACCATCCTTGCTTAATCTGAAAAGAAGTTTAAATCAGTATTATTAGCCTGCCTTTATTCTAGTCAGATTCGTAGTTTACTCATCTCCATGTTGAGCAGGAGTTTGCATGCTTGTATGTCTTGTTAGAAAACTATATAGCAGAATGTCATTTAGACAAGTTTAAAGTTCTTTGACTCACAAAATTTTTACATGAAGTATAAATGTAAAGTTATACACTTGTTTTGTTTGAGGGATGTTCATTTCATCTTCATGGGCCAGCACCTTTATGAATTTGTGCCATGTGTAGGAGGCTTGTTGCAGAAGTGCTGTATGGTGCCAGCACACACTTCTTTCCAGGATACCCTGTTCAGAAAGGTAGAAGCCTCTGCACTTCACTGTACAAGATATCAATTCCCAGCACAGTGCAGGACCAGATGGTGAAATCCTTTTACCACTTGTTGTGCCATGTTGTTTAAGGCCGTGACAATCCTAGCCAGAGACTGTGTCTCTCTCTCACCGACCTATTCTCTTTTGATTTGGAGGAGTTTGCTGGTGGCACTGGTACACAGCTTTGTAAAATGTTCATGTCCATGCATCTTGTACTGATCCTACCGTTGTTTTAGATGGATATAACTCCTTATCCAAGTGCCACACTGACCTGAAGGTTAGAAGTCTACACACAAGGACTAACTTACAGATCAGCCCTCATTCATTGTCTTTACCTTTCTTGGCACTGAAGGGCTTTCCCTCACTGTGAAGCTGTGAACTAAAGCAGCCTTCAAGGTAGGGAAATGCATTTTTAAAGGGANAGGTAGAGGAAAAAGCAAAGTTTTCAGCAGCCTGAGAATCTGAGTCCTGTCACAGGTAGTGTGGGTCAGATGCCACTCCTTGCATTTAAACATGGTGGGCTTTGGCCAGTTCCTTCATGAGCATTACAACCCAAAAGGCACAGAGCACCTAACATCTGCTGCTTGGCCAAGAGGCACTGGAGGGCTTTCCCTCACTGTGAAGCTGTGAACTAAAGCAGCCTTCAAGGTAGGGAAATGCATTTTTAAAGGGAAGAACAAAAATCTGAAGGCTGAGGGGCTTTGGCTTGAGCACTGTATTTTCATAGGCTGAGGGTAGGCGGGGAGTGAGAACCACACCACAGTGGGTTCCATGCAGAAGCAGCTGAAAGGCACACCTTAATAGAGAGCCTGTACTGTGGAGTTAGGGGTATCTGCAAAGTCCCTTACATTTTTGCCTGTGTATACAGCTAAATTATTAATTTAGCTTCCTGAAGCATCCAATCTAATATTGTTATAATGTTGCAACATATATAATAAGATTTAGTGTGTTTTACTGAAGGTTAAACAGGTTAGTGAAGAAAGAGAAAAATCTTTTTTCTCTTGCCCCACCAGCAAATCTAAGTGGAGAATAATGATCAATGTTGACTAGAAACAGACCATATTCCATACTACTTCACTATTTCATTCTTTATTTCCATAATATTCCATATTATTACATTTAGTGTGTTAACGCTAAGTGGAGGATGTCACACGGAATTGTGACTTGCTAAGCATGTATACAAATTATTCAGAAAATGAGGTGTGATTTACAGCCGTCATTTCAAAATACATGGGTTCACAAAATGCCACTGCTGAGTCTGTTATATACCTGAACAATTTTACTGAGGATTAAGAAACATTGACTAGTTGAAAAAGTTGAAAAGCCTCATTGTCGGTTACTGTCTTTTCTAAGCAAATATTATTGTATTGTTTGTGCTATGTTTGAGGGAAGCAAAATTTCAGCTGCCATAACTACATTAAATTGGTAGCTAGTTGCTCAGGAATGCAGCTGTTGGCATGTGCTCCTGAAATCTTAAGAGAGATGAGAGTTCACTGCAATTGGTACATTTAATGAATAAAATCTTCCTGGGATTTTGTACAAATGGTAGGTTGTCGAGAACTATATGAAATCTGTGAGAGATGTGAGGAACAGGTCGTATGGCCTAAAATCAGAGCCACTCTTGCAGAATTAGTTTGCTTTTCCTCCAGAGATTAACACTTAGCAATTCTGGGCTAAATTTCAAGAAGAGCGAACTATAACCTGTGCATTTTCCCTGCACTTGTTTTTCTTAACCTGAAAACAGTTTTAAGAGTGTTTGCAATAAAATGCCAGGAAAAATAAAACGAAATTAAATAATCCATTTTCAAGCTTTGGGAACTACTCTTTTCAGTTTATATAGAAAGCTAAAAATACCTCAACAGGCATTTGAAGGCTTGTTGAAGCTCAACTTGTTCACCATCAGATGTGCCTAGGTATTTTCTGCTTTAGGTGCATGCCAATGTAGAACAGCCCTTACCCTCCCCGGGAAGTTTGTTCATGTGTGGCACTTGTGGAACCTGCTCCTGAGTTAGCAAATAAGCTTGTGTTTGCTGTATGGGACAGGAGAGTTCCCGTCTTCTGCTCTTCTTCTGTCTCTGTCCAGGAAGATGACTCTGTCCCAGTGCAAGTGTGATTCATATTTATCACCCAAAGGTTTATTTTTTTTCTTCTCAGATACAGAATATAAAACTAATAGCACAAAGAATGCTACATAAGCACAATGTATGGAAGTCCAATTTAAGGAAAGCCTCAGAAAGTGTACATCAAGGTGGTGGATTGTCAAAATTTGAACATACTTGGACTCCCACTGAGCTGAAGCCCAATGATACTGTTGCTTGGCATAGTTTTGAGATGTGTATTTTAATTTTAGTATTGTTGGTCTGCTCTTTTAAAACTACACAAGCCACTCGTAGGCTTGAGGTCATGATAGGCTGGACCAGATGCCAAATGCAGTTCCAGAGTCATCCAAGCCTGGATACTCAAGGGATCAGGGGCTTACCATGTATTTCAGCACATTTCTGCTGTAGCTTTGTTGCAGCTTTTTATTATTTTAATGGTAAAAGTAGCAGTAATTTAAAAGCTTCTAGCTGACCATACATTTTAAGTAGTTGTTGTTGGTTCCCATCCTTCTGTCTCTTAATTATTGTTGAGGTGGTGTATACAATTTGTATCTGGTATCAAGTGTTTTGAGATGCTGAATGTGCTGAGAAAAGGAATGTATCTTAGCATACTGATTTTGCCCAAGGGCTAAGAAATACAGTAAACACACACATGCAGGTTTTCAAGTGGCTTATTTTAGTTCTTGTGGAAACATTCCTGTGGCTGTCAAGATTTACAGCTTCCTGTTCCTTAGAGTTGTTCTTCTCTTGTCAATTTTAAGCTAGATTTTTTGTTGAGGTGTGATTTTGTTCTTTAGTCAGCCTAAAGTGTTTATTTTTCTACAGTGCACAATTTTCTACTATATAAGAACTTGAAAATGAAATCAGGTAGAAGATCATTGTATAAGCTACCTCGAGGTTCGTTTTTCTGCTTTTTGTTGTCCTCTCTGAGAGAACTCTGATTTTGTGGTTCCGGACAGAGTGGATAGATAAGCAAGGACAAAAAATCAATTTAGATCTTTCCACTTACATAGATAGTTCTCTTTCAGTTGATCTAATATAAAATTGATCCTTCATTTTTGTACAGTTTCAAAATCAGTAAGTTCACAGAAGTAAAATGCCCATAGAGGAAACCTCTACAGAAAAAACTGATGTCCATATCCATGCTTTCGGAATACCTTTTTCACAGTTTTTTGTCTCTTGGACTCAAAACTGGAATTCAGCAACAACTAAAGAGCTCCTAGCTTGGACTTGCCTGTCTCTTCGGTAACTTTCCTTTGACTTAAGTCCCAGAAGTGCCAAACTTACTGCTTGATTCTATGTAAATACCAACTTAGCATTCTAATATAACAGCACAATAATTAAAGTTATACCTCTAATTTAGATTTTACATTTGAAAAAGTAAAAATTGTGACTGAAAGTCACATTTGAGAAATGCTTTTTTCCCCCGAGACATTAACTAAATAGCTGGATATACAGGTATTCACCATGAAGCTGGAGATTCTTAAAGAATTGAAAGAATGAAAAATATAATCTGCTAAAACTTTCAAGAGACTGTGGAATTGAAAGCCTTATAAATCTTAATTTATCTAAACTTAAATATAGAGTTAATTTTTAAATCCAGAGGAAGTTTAAATGAACGCAAGTTGATGTAATACTACTTGTCTGAAATGTTTCCTAATCTCCTTTGGTATAGCTGGAAAGTATTTGTGTGGCTCATTTGCCTTTGACTCCGTAATACATACATGCATGTTAGCTGGATTTAGTAGCATTTTTCCTCTGGGCAATAAGGATGAGTCATAAGAAATGTTTAATAAAACTGTGAGCAACTGAAACAAGTTGAATTGGATTGGAAACTAGCATGTCTTCAATTAGAAGAATCTCTTTGCTTGTTCTTGTTCTTTTTCTCAGTCTTAGAACATGTAATTATATTCAACCTTCATTCTTAATATGAATCATATTGCACTCCATAGAGAATCCTGTTTGCTTCTTGATAATAACTTATAGCAGTGTGAAAAGCATCTTTAGACCATTAGGAAAATAGGGTCCCGTGCCCAGCAGCAGTTTAGATACTGAGGATACCACTCCTGGGTACTGGTCCACAGCTACTTTTTGGTGGATAAGATTAATTTGTGAATCATTTCCTCCAACTGTGGGTTCTTATTCTTACTATTGAGCTGCTCCAATAATGGAGGCAGCACTGCCAGTGGAATGGAGCAGAGGGCTGGGTGATGGGCTGGAGATGGGAGGCGGCAGATGCTCCTCAGTCTCATGTTCTCCCTGCAAACCTAGACCTGTGTCTGAAGCTTTGTCCACGTGGACATACCTGCTCTTTAGTAGAATTTTAGTTTAAAAAATAGTAATTCTTCTAAATTGGAAAATGTAGCATTTTGCAAGTGAGAGAAAGTTCTGTCTGAAATTTGGCACCACCAAAGAACAGCAGCTCAAAATCTCTTGAGTGTCATGCTCTCATTTTCCAGTGTTTTGAGTTACTGACTTGCACTGTAGCAGATACATGACTTAAACACTTGCTGTAGGCACTTTTCTTTATGTCTAGGTGCATTATCTGATCATATTGATACAAATCAGGCATGAGACTTCTCATCTGGAATGGTCTGTGACAAAGGTATGTAGGGACAATATTTACAAGTGGTTCAATTAATGCAGCTGGCAGTGTGCCAGCCTTCCTTAAATGGATCTTGGGTAGGAAAGAGCTACTTTTATTTAGGACAATTATGATATAGTTTTAGCATTTTTACCAATGACATCTACTCTCCCCCATTCCCCAATTTTGATTAAACCAGCATTTATGTTAGAATTTAAACTCTAAGTGACCTCTTAAAACTAATTGATTGTGTGCAAGCAAAAAAATTAGAATTTTTTTTAAACAATTATTTCATTACAAAGCATGGTGGTGGTAGGAGTGCTTCATGTGAGGTGATAGGTGCTGACTGCAGTGGTTTTGAGACCCCCATGTTCCAAAGAGGTTTTCTTATTTTCAAAGACGGGTAGTTTTTAACAGATGTTGCAGTAGGAGCAAGACTTCTTCAACATTTTGGACTGTCCTGTTTGACAAGTGCAGTCGTTTAAGGAAGGAATAATTTAATGGATAAATTATCTTGAAAAAGATAATCTGTTGCAACAGAAAAAAATAATGTTGCAGAATTTGAGGTTATTATTGTCTCCCTAGACGTAATGTTAATTACAAGGCTAAATGCAAGAACAAGGTCAGACATTATTTCCACTTGGACAGCTGGTTAGAATAAATGGACTTTTTTTGTTTGAATTTGTCTTTTACTCATGTATCTTTTTAAACCTATTAAGTTAAAAGTGGCTTGTGAACAATACAGCATCTAATTGCTTTTTCCTGTGTTTTTTGTGAGCAGTGGTTGTCTTTGGAAAATGTACAGGATTTTTTTTTTGCAGCAAAATTAAATATAAAAGGATAGCCAGTTGTATTTCATGTATTATTAGCAAGTTCTGCTAGTGCTGGTATTTCTTTTATTCCAAGAACTGTTTTGCCACTTATGTGTTGCTTCTTCCCTATGCTTTCGTTTCCTTGGACTTCACTGGTATTCATTCAGTATATTTGTTTAAGGAAAGATAATTCTTCCATCATGGCTTTCACCTGCCCTTGTGTTCTAGCCCAGTTTTGGCCATTAGAACATAAATCAAATAGACTGTGTTCTGTAAAAGTGGACAATTTCTGGTACCTTCTAGAATAATATACAAAGATTCAATAGATAAATAAATTGAAAGGCCTTAGAAGAGTACAGTTCTGCCAAATGTTGAGCACATTTTTTAGGGAACTCCGTGTCTTTAAACTCTTGACATCTAGAACAATTGAATTTATTAACTCTCTGCTGAACAGCATGCCAGAAGAATCTATTAAGAATATATGTAGAAAGGTTTTTGAGATTTCACTGCTTGCATTCAAGCAGAAAACCCAGCTCCTTTTTTTTCCATAGTGCTTTCCACTTGAAACTAATTTTAAAAATAAGAAAAAAATAAATCTTGACCTTTTTTTTTTTTTTCCTGCTCAGGAATTACAAATGAATTGTATTTTCATCAAGTTTTTCTGGATCATTTAGTCTTTACATAATTGAGATGCAAAAAATATAGTAATAGCTGGAAACTTGTCCACAGAAACAGACTATGCAGACTTTTTGGTTTCCCTTTGTGGTGTCTGTAATTTTTTTATTGTTTTAAGAGTTCCATAATACTTCATTTTCCCATGGGAGCACCTACCCCTATATTTCATAAGTATGGCAGCTTTTGCACTAGAAGCCACTTATTTTGGTGCAAACATCCTAACCCACACATTTAAAGTGATGAATTTTNTCTGTAATTTTTTTATTGTTTTAAGAGTTCCATAATACTTCATTTTCCCATGGGAGCACCTACCCCTATATTTCATAAGTATGGCAGCTTTTGCACTAGAAGCCACTTATTTTGGTGCAAACATCCTAACCCACACATTTAAAGTGATGAATTTTGTTAAAGCAACATATAGGAAATATAGCAGAAGGTTCTCTTTAATGTGTGAATTATAAACTGGGAGGTCTCTTTTCTGCTCCAATTTTTTTCTCAAACATATTTAATCCACAAGATTAAAAGGTGAGAACAAATTCTTTGTACATTGCTGAAACTTTAGAGCACTGTCAAGGAGTGAAATTATCCAGAGTTTTGTCAGTACCTTGAATACAATAATATGCTTTTTTGTAATGCATTCGTACAGTACCCTCTTTATTTTTAGTATTTCTTCACAAGAGATTTCAGATTTGAATGTTTATTGTTTCTTAAGATTTACACAAAAGTGCAAAACTGCTACTTGATGTTTTGAACCAGGGAAATCCTGTGGTGCAGATAAGATGAAAGTAAGTTCCTTCATGTGCTCATCAACACTGACAGATTGGACAAGGTGGTTTTTGTAAGGCTCAGTTTTGTGTGAACTGCAGTGACAGTGAGTGAGCAAACCTCAACTGGACACAAAGCACACCGAGACAGCCGGTGAATGAGTTTGTATGTTGGAGCCTTTTATTTATGAGAAGATGATAAAGGACAAAGCTGCCCTTCAGTAATTTGGGATGTCATCCTTGGGGCATCCTATAGCTAATTGAAGTTATTTGAAGGAGTGTAACAAAAAATCAGAATTTTTACTTGAGATCTTCAGTGCCTGTTTCCTGTATGTTCTGAATTCATTATCAATGTACATTGTGTTTTGTTTGCCTCTGGTTTTCTTTAGGTTGATTCTCTTCTAACAGCACATTGTCCTGCTGCCAGTCCTGGACAAAGTATCATTATCTGATACTTTGTACAGACTGTTGACCAAGTTCATACAGAAATCTTGGAGTATGTTTATAAAGAAACAGTATGTTTTGAAAGAATATATATGTTTATATGGGTTATATGTGAAGCTTCAAGACTGCAAAGTAGTCTGTGTATAAAATAAGAAAGCAGGTTATCACTGAATTCAGGAAGTGAAAAGGAATATTCCATCTACCCAGAAGGTATATATAAGGATGAAATTTACATAAATCTGCTCATTAGTGAAACAGATGATGACAGGTGATGATAGTAATTAGTCAAGCTCTTCATGTATCAAATGTCTCATGTAGTCGTAAAAGTGGACCCCAAAGAAATGGCTTTATACTGCTTGCTCAGTGAAGGTTATGCTATTTTGACATGAAGGATTGAAGTGATGTAGTCACAGGTCACTCTAGTTATTCAAAATCAAAACCATTTCTCAAGATACCTGGACACACAACTTTCTTCTCCAGCATTGGAATACCAGGTGGTATTGAACTCATCTGAGTTTATTTGGTTTTCACAAATAATTTTCTCATTCTTCATGTATTTATTCCTTATAGACTTCTTCATTACTAGCCATATAAGAGTTAGTAGTATGTTATGTCTGGAAGGGATTTGGCATTTTACTTCATGCAGGGCAAAAGTCCCACATGAACAAAGTGTGTCTTCATTGACACTGCAGCTTTTCTGTATTTTTTGGAAGTAGTTATTAATTCCATCAGTTAGTGATGAGGATGCTCCTCCTATCCTAGAAGATTAAATTTTGCTGGAATTTCTGGAAGTACTTCCAGCACCCTGTTCATGCATTAGTGTTGAACAAACAGAAGCACAGAAAGATTTGTTTTATTGAGACACTTGCCTGGCAAGCTGTTTATCCCGTATGTGATCCAACAGGCATTGTACAAACTTTGACAATCCTTGCGTGGTTTTGATAGAAGGGAAAATAGTGAAGTGTCCTAGCAATTCTGCTCTGACCTTCCTCCTTAATCTGGTTGAACAATTTGTTCCTACTGCTGAATTTTTTGAGCTGTGCAATATTTTATTTCTGATCTTTTTCTATCCAGTGCTGGTGTTTCTGCCGGTTTACACTGCCACCTGTCTTCCCATCTGTTTTGAAGTCTTCCTCTGCTGTGTTCTTTTTCTTATCAATACTGCTCCTTTCCAAGCTGTATTTCAAGTCTGTGAGTGTGTAAAGCAACTGAGTAAACTCTCATTTCAGTGCTTGCTCATTTGCAAAGATAATCCACTTTGCCTGAGATTTGCTTGTTTTTGCTTAGCATATTATTAAATTTGACTTGAATATCTTCTCTGAGATCAATGGCTCATTTTAGCTGTTGTTTTTCTTGTAAGTGTCTTGGGGATTTCTGCTGATGCTGGTTTTCTTTTTTTTTCTTTTTTTTTTCTTCCTCTGCCTTTATATCCCTCATGTGCTACCAAAGTAAACTTGACATTCAGGTAGAATAATGCTATCAGTTTCATGTTGTACTGTACTGGGCATATTCTGCTTCATTCTCCTCCTGTCAGCAACAGCAAGTCAAGCAGTTCATAAGATTTCAAGACATTACAGTAAATGAAATAGAAGAATGGCATGCCTTTTTCTCGTTCATTAGTATAATAAAACCTTTTCACTGTTGAGGCAATATTAATATTGTTTCTTTTGTAAAGATTAAAAATACAATTATTCCTAGAGTTCCTATCTTTTAACTTCAAGTCCATTAGGTTTTTTCTTTTTTGTATGTTTTCTGTATTGTTTGTACAATCAAAGCAAGTAAGACAGAAGAGTTTGTTGAAAAAGTTGTCTGATCTTCTTGCATGTCACAGGCCATCATACTTTTTGCAATTACCCTGTATTGAGACAATAAATTGTATGTGACTAATGCAAATTTGTACTTGGCCATTATATATGTTCTTGAAAGGTTTCTGATACTTTATCTCTTCATATAGAGTTGAAGGATCCAACATTACTGACCTTGGTAATTTAGATCACTGATTAATAATCCTTCCTGGAACATCTGGGGTTTTTTTATGCCTTCATCAGCTGAAATAAGATTGGTGTTTCCTTCCATTGGAGACACTTGGGAAACTGCAGTAAATTCTGTTCATAGAGCTTCTCTTAGTTAAGCAACTAATAGTTCAATTTGTTTACTATAAATCTTGTGTTCTTTCTGACTTTAAAGTGTCATTTAAAGGTGGGACACAAATTTCTAAGCTGGTTTTGTTGTCAATGATGCTGTTGTGCAGGGGCTTGCTTGATACTGATATTACTAGTAGAGCCTGGATCTACAGTGATGACTCTGAAATCAGCCAGTCTTTTGAACGGGTGCTTATTAGTTACTTTTAGCATCAACTTTTTTTATCAGAATTTTGGATAGTATAAAGTGAAATGCCTCACAAATATTGATGTGCTTAGTTTGTAAGCCCTTACATAATCTGATAGATTTGCTATACTCATCAGAGGATGAAACCTACTTTGTTTCACTAGATCTATTTTATATAAATCCATGATGTCTGGCATTAATATAATAACCATTCATTGTTTCTGTATCTGTTGAATCCCCTGAAAAGACTTCCTTTTCTTGCCTGGATCAGTGTCAGATTATAAATGGTCTGTAAATTATTTGGGTTGCCCTTCTTTGAACATTACATTAATGACCTTCCAGGCTTTTTTAAAAATATCCTTGCTATTATAGACCTTATTAAAAGGTACTAACAGACCAGGGATGAATTTATCCAAGCCTGTTAGGCTTATTGTGCCATATCCCATCAGTGCCTGTTTATTCCCAGTGAGAAATGAACAAGCAGTACTTCATCTTCCTGTGGTAGCAAGGTATGCTCTTGCTTTTCTGGTACAATGTACAATTAAGGACCATCACTGTGTGATTAGAATGGTGCCTTCTGTCTTTATGTCACCTATGTGTTAGAGACTCAGTGTCTTCTGTGTTGTTGTTACATCATGTTCATCTTGTCATGTTGATAACCACTGTGACCAATACATTGTGAAAGACTTCAGCATTATTAAGCATGATCTTTTTCTCATCTTTGGCTTCACTATTTTGACTTCTTGACTTTTGACTCATCTACGCACCCCACACAGAAATCAAGAGAATCAAGAGTGTTTGGTGTGCCAGCCTTGGATCTATAACACTTTACTGTTACACTATAACACTGTAACACTATAACACTTTCCTGTGTTTCCTCTACAGGAACCAAAGTAAGCCCCTACATCCTGGCCCATATGTCCTCCTGGTCATCTGCATCTTGATCAGCTGGGGGAAAGATGAAGCTGTAACTGTAACATGAAACACACTTCCTCCCATCCAATGCCAGTTGAACTTCTTTCCTCTTTTCCCACTCCTTTTTCCCAAACATCACAACTTTACACATTACCATCATGCAAATCATCCTAGGAGGTTCCTGTAGCAATCCTTAGATAGTGAAGTTCATCCTCTCCTTTTATTTTATTTACTTTTAAAATCCTCTTTCAAGTGACCTTCTAAGCATTCCTAGCAGCTGACCCAAGCTTTCTGACAGTAAACTATGATGCCACAGGACCTTTTCTTTGTAAGGCTTCAGCTGTGTCTCTCTTGCCAGGTGCCAGAAGATCAAATTCCTGATTTGTAAGCAGCTGGTAACACAAAGTAGTTTAGAAGGGGTAGCAGTGACTGTCAGGGAGTATCTTGGGAACCAAAAGTTTCTATGAGGTCGTGTGGGAACAAAGTTCACCTAAGTACAGGTTTTGCAATTACAGAAAATGGTAATAGTCTGTTTCAAGAAAAATACAGATTTTGTGTATTTGAACACTTCTCAGTGTCTTTTCCTTTTGACAGCATGACAGTTTGTCAGTCCCCTTTTTTTTCAGTGCTAAAGTTCTAGGCATTAGAAATTTTGCCTTCTGATGTAGCTTAAGGAAATCTTTGAAGTAAGGTACATTAGCATATAAACTGTGGAACTCTTTGGTTGTTCTTGGGTCAGAATAATAAATGTTTATTCAGGTGCCCTGTCTTAGGAAGTGGATATTTTCTGCCTTGTCACAATACATTAGCAATAGTGCTGTATTTTCATTAAAGCACTTGTCATATTTTTCAAACCTAGGCTTATTTCTAATTTCTGTTCCCCTAAATTATAAATTTTGAATGTTCTTTTGATCTCTCTTGCTTTAATTCAGGATGAAAGTGTTCCTTGCATGCATACGAATGTGTCCCTCCCTCAGGGGATTCCTCCCTGACTGGCAGAGGACATGGAAATGGATCAATCATCTGTCACTTAACAGTGTTAAAGATTCCATGAGCTTTATCTCTTACCAGTTCTGACAAAATGCTTGTTCTGGTTGCATGGCATCCATGTTTTATAGCTGATGACTAATGAATCCCATTTTTGTAGGGCTGGCCATATGGCTTGTACCTGGGTAGTGAATCTGAAGCACTCTAAATATTGCGAATTTACTTTATGTTGATGAATTGTGCATTTGCTTGGCATATATGCAATAGATTTGATATGTAGGGGGTTTTTATTATTGATTGCATGTACATAATCCATCTGTGTAGTGATTGTTCATTAAGTCGGGTGCAAGAGCCGTTCTCCAGAACAAATGGACATTTTATGTTGGTGAAAGGAAAAAAAAGTGTTTTGGAAAATGAGAACACAAACTGGCTGGAATGTGTGATAATCTTATTTTGTGTAAGTAGAAAGAGAATGAACAGAATGATACTGTATGCAAACTGAAGTTTTAGAAGTGTATTTCCTTAAAGAATTTACTAGAGACAGATGACATTTCCTGTGTATTCTATGTGTGGTTTTATATAGGATTTACTTTTGGGTTTTAATAAGATTAAATAGCACTGGGAAAAATCTGAGTAAGAATGGTTCACAATAAGATGTCTGTAGAATGTGTACATGTGCTAGAGAGACTCTGTCATTTAAGTGCTCATTTGCAATATTGCATTAATATAGGGGTTTGGAGTGAATTGTAGGAGGAGCGGATAACAGCTTGCTTTGGCTATAAAGCTACACTTTCATTTTTTTGGCAGTAGGCAAATAGGGCTGATTAGAAGAATGTATTTCCTGTGTGTTCAAATATAAGCCAGATAATCAGGCATGAAAAAGTCATTCAGTGTTTTTACTGAGCTTTTTTTTTTTTGCCAATGTGAAAAGGTAGTTTGAGTGGATGATGTCTTAGACACAAAGTCCTTACACACAAAGCAAGCAGCAAGAAAAGGTGATTGTAATAGTTTTTTCCCATCATCCCACCCTGGATTTTGATTGTTGAGCGTTTTAAACAGATGAGATGCCCTAATGACCACATTAGTGCTTTTAATCCTGTGAAGCAGGAGTGAAAGTGCAGTTACTGTACATCAATATCAAAAATACTTCAGTTAAACCAGTGGTTTTGGTGGTCCAGATTTGATGTAATTTTTAAAAATGAAGATCTCATCTGTAACCATGGGTGATCCATATTCTGATTGTTGATGCTTGCAATTTTTATGGTCGTCTCTTTGAATACTTAAATTGTTGTTCATATTTAGATGTGAGAGATCAGGGTTTCTCCAGATCCAGTGTGTAAGGACTTCTTTCTGATGGTGGTCTTCCCTTGGCCTGCCTAGAGCCACCACTGTGTTTTTCTCTAATGGTTGTGGTGACTCTGAGTAACTAGGGGAAGCTGTGGAGAACTTCAGTAAACAGGCAAAAACTATATTCGGTTATAGTCACATTCTGCCAGAATTTTATATGGGAGTTTTGGATGATGTGGTAGGTAACGTGTCATAAGCACAGGCCTACATATCCAGGGAATTTACATTTCCTAATGAGGCTTCTTGAAGCAGAAGTGCCTTGCTGTTCCCTGTGGTCCTGTAGCCTTTTTTCCAGCCTGGTATCCTGATTGTCCAGTGCAGCTGACCAGTGCAACCCTGTGTGGCAGAGCAGCTGCACCCCACATCACTGGGGTCCAGGAGCACAGGAGCAAAGCAAGAGTCAGAGGCACTTGGTAACCATAGCCAGAGCTGCTGGATTCATCCCCTTTCATGCCTCTGTAATGCTCTTCAGAATGGGGGTCCTGCCTTCCTCTCTCTCTGGGAATAGCAAATACTTGGCACTGCAGCTGACGGTGTCAGAAATCTGCAAAGATTTTACTTGAAGAGAAAGGTCATTACATTTATATATAATGGAAGAAAGAGAGGTAGAAAGATCCTTGGTGTTGTGCACCTCTTTGAGACAGCCTTCCACCTGGAGGGGCTTAAAATTGATGGTGTTTTATCTACGAATAACTTGTTTGGGGGACATTCAGTGGTACCGTCCCAGCAGCAGACATGTATCCCTCTTACATTCTTCTTGCCTCCCCAGCACGTGGAGCCCGGGGAAGCTTTTAGCTGGCAAACCAACTCACCTTGCCTCTGATGGTGTAACAATGAAAAACCAGAGAAAGTGTTCTGTCATCCTTATATCAGGGTTCTCTGTATGAACTTGCTGTGACTCAATGATGCAAACTTTCTTACATCCCAAAAGCTCCTGGTGAGGTTTGAGGCTATGGGAGCCTGTACACAAAGACTGGCTGTGGTGTCCTGTGAGAGCTGAACTCTTAATACTGGTATACAAAGCTCCTGATACTTTTTCCAGCACAAGCCCAGTGCTTCCATTAAAGGATTTTATGGGCTCCCTGCACATTGTATCTTGCACAGTTTACCGTATTGGCTCTTAAATGTGGCTTTGAATACAATGCCAAGGCCCCCCAGTAACAGTATTATAGGCTGCTGGTGAGCTGGGAAATCTCAGTTGGCTGTCTGTGTGCTAGCAGAGCCCCCTCGCTGTCTTTTCCAGCTAAAATGTTGAAGCATCTGTTATTTCTAGTTTAATTAGACATTTCTTCCTTGCTGAATAAAGCAGGGAGCTTTGCAAAGTGCTACAAGCTCTTGTTCCAGAAGTGCTTCCTCCTATTCAAAGGAAAAATGTGTTCTAATCGGATGTCAGTGCCTAATTCCCTTCTGTACCTCCTCAGTGCCCATGTAAAGGACTTTCACGTAGGCCCTAAAAATGAAAGCAAAAGCTTCATAATCAATGTAGCTCCTGTTTCTTTCAGTATCCCTAGCATAAAATTATTTTTTCTTGCTTTTGGTTTTGCAAAGTTGCTAAAAAGCCACAAATCTAAATCTTTTGTGGGGAAATCTGACGCTCTTTCTGTATACATCAGTTTGTATCTGGGTGCTGCTGGACAGATCTCCGAAACTCATTAGTGCTCCTGGGTCATTAGATCTCGAATAATGTGCTCAGAACCTTTTTGCCATTATCTTTAAAAGCCAGGTAGGTGCTGCAGCCTGGTGTAGCAGCTGATGGCAGTCTGGAGGCAGGGTGCTGGCAGGCAGCAGTGGGCAGCAGCCTTCCCTCCACTGTGCCTGTTTGAGGGGTCAAGCTATGTCCTGGCACTCGCAGGATGCTGTTGAGGTTTAAGGTGACCTCTGGTACCTTAGGACAAATCCATGTCTTTTTAGGATGCATATAAGTGGAAAGGTGTCCCGCTCAAACATAACGTTCTCATTTGCAAGAAACCTTCTAAGAAGCACATATTGACAGATAATGCAGTTTAGCCTGCTCTTTTGCTGCCTGTATAGTTATTTCAGTGCATGGGGAAAATGAGTGTGTAAAATATGAGCATTTTATTGCATAGTAATTTTAAGAAAGGATGTACCAACAACTGATGAATCAGGCACTAAAAGCACAGCACTGCTTGATTTTTTCTTTTTTTTTTAGCAATGACAGAGACCGAATAATATGTATTTGTGTTCATGAGGCTAAATGTTAAAATATAAGTGAAATAAAACCGAATGATACACAAATACACATTATTTTTTCCCTCAACAAACGCAGAATTAAAATTCATCTCCTTAGTAAACCCCATTTAAATATTAGAGCACTGAAGAAACAAACACTAGATACACTTTTAATATAATAACAACAACATTGCATGGCTTTTTTTCAGAGGAAGAAAGATACCTTCAAGATTTTATACAAGTGAAAAATACATGAGGGAAACTTCCTAAACCAGAAGTTTAGTGTTTTGCTTAACTTATGTCTGAAGATGAAAAGCATCAGGGAGACAGGAGAGGTCGAGTAGAAGCAATTCTAGATCTAAACAGGCTTCATCACAAAAGAATATTTGGGAAGTAATAGTACAGTTTGAAAAGACTTTGCCAAGGTAAATTCTTTTCAGCATGACTAGGAAAGAAGGAAGAAAGCGTTCAGTTGTTTGATGCTCATCATCTGCCAGCATTGTATTTCTATTTTATAACAATTTTCTACTTCACGTTGCTGAGGTTAACATTTTGAGGGAGGAAAATAAAAGTCAGCATTGGATGGGAAGGGGTGAACTTAAGCATAGGGCTGGAATGCATGTGGATCCTTTCAGTATGTGGGAAAAGCCAGGCAGGACGTGGTGGTTTGATTTAGACTCACTGTAGTGTTTTGAATAGTTTGCCCATCACAACTGGTTGATAATGGTGTCTGCTTTTGGTTACTGCTTGTCCTCTAGGTTGAAATAGCATGTCATAGTGCACTTCCAGATGTGATATCCCAGGCTGATTCAACACTTCAGTGAGTCGTAAAGCAGGGTGTCAGTAGCCACATTTTTCAAGAGTGTTATATTCAGGCAAGAGCCCAGAGAGGAGGGTGTAAAAGGCTGCTCCATGGTTTGATTGCAAAACTGTTGGCTCCAGGTTTTTGTGAAGTCTGTGTATGAATATGGCTGGAGCCTGAAATCTTCCAGCTCTGTCATGTCTACATGTTTTACAACATCTTTTTTTACACAAAGACAACAGAGAACACCAGCCAACACGTGGCTTGTGTTATTTTTGCATTACTATTGTTAGGATTTTGCATGTTGACTAATCTGTTATTGCTGTGGTGTATCACTGAAATAAAATGCTGCCTTATTTTGACAGGGAAATGTATGTCACAACTTCCTTGTCTTATATTGCACTGCCTTGTTAGTTTGACATTTTCCATTAAAGTGAAAGAAGAATAGAGCGGAATCAGGGAGCATAAGAATTAGAGATGTCAGTCTGCCATGAATTTTCCTTCTTATTGAAAGGTTGTCGTGTCCTCTGCCAGTTAGTCACCTTCCCTGTACTACATGATGTGCTGCCCACTCAGAGTTTAGCTGGCAGTTCAGTTGCAGTTTGTTCCCGCTGGAAAGTCACTGCAGACAAAGCAGCTCCATCAGTCTTCCCAGTCTGCCCTGTGGGTCTCTTGGTTGCCAGGCTTGAGAAACAGGAGTGTGTTCTTCTGGATTTAGCCAGAATATAAAGATCCTGGCATTTTCAAGTAAGTGTCATCCTGCCTATTTTCAAGTTAAGAGGTTTATTTGAAACAGTTTACATAGATTACTTTGTATTGTTTTGAGGTTTTTTGGTGATGATTTTCGATGTATAAGCACTCAAGTTTTACGTTCACTGCCAGATTTCCTGAGGTCTAATGATGCAGGTAATTTATGGACTTTACTGGAGGTGGAGATTCATTGAAGCAAAAATTTATGCAATTACATATATTAGTATGTTTCTGTTTAACTTTTAAAGTTGTTAACTTTAGAGTATCTAAAAGTTAATTTAGATTTAGAAATCTAAAGTTTTATGATGATGTGGCTGTATTACAATTTTCTAGTCAGTTTCACTTTCACTGCGTTATTTTGCTTGCTTGGCTATTCACTTGTTGATCTGATCTTATTCATTAGGAGCAGCACTGATTATAGACATTAATTTCCTATAAAGATCTTGTGTTACTCCGTTAAAAGCATCATGTTACTCTGTTAAAACCTGTGAAAAATACTCTTGTAAAAGTTCCTGTCCCAGTGGAAAGTTTGAACAGCTGAAAAAAAATCACAGCAATGTGTGTATATGTATAGGGTGCTTTTCCAGGGAGATAGAGGAGGTGATGATTTGACAGAATCCCTGATATCTTCAGAGGAATCCTAAAACAGTTGAACAGTTTTATGTTTAGGCACTGTGACTTTATCTGAAATTTATAATTTTCTTTATAATTTAAAATAAAACTGTCTCTCTTACAGGCTCATAGCCTGCATGCTTACTGTCCAGTGTTGATCTTGATAGGGCAGAGAAAAAATTTTTTACTTAAGGGACAGGATGCTAACATTTTACTTCTACGTCAAAGCAGCATCTCATGCAAAATAACCCTCAAGATGTGACCAAGAGCAAACACCATTGCCACTCGGAGGGTGAGATTTTAGATGGTATTTGGAGTTGTATTTCAGGGGACAGGTGGAAGTAATGATGAAAATTAGAATCCCTTTGATGCCATATTTAACAAGTGTTCTTTTCCTAAAGTGGGAAGATCAAACAACAGGAAGAAGTTTCCTCTCTTGTAATATGAAGCTTGGCTTTGCAGCCACTGCTCTGTCTGAAAATCTGCCTTTCTTTTGCAGGGAGGAACTGAACTCGTGCTTTGCCTGCTGCCCATAATTTTACTATTGAGTTTGCTCCCCTGTGCAAGTTTAAGGCAGGAAATGCACATGGAACCAAGTCAGCACTTCATCCCTAGCATCTCTACTACATCTCTACTATCACAGTTGGAAAAGCCTGAACGCCTCCTGCCCCTTGTAGGAAACTTACACTTTGACTGTGCTCAGGGCAAGCAAAGTAACTCCCCAAATTAGGGAATTCTGGCTATGGATTGGAGGCTGTTGCATTTTTGTCCCCATGAGTGATTTGCTCCAAACCCCTGATAGTTCCATTATAAATGTAAACCAGATCACACCACATGGCCTAGAGCTGCAGAATTTTGTCAAGCACATCTGTCAGGGACAGTGGAGGTGTAACTTATTGTTCACACTGGTCTTTGAGTGGTGACTTTAATTGTCTGAGCTGACATTTAACAAAGACCATTCTAATCATCTTCCATTTAGTTTGATGGCTAATAAACACATCAGTTTCACAAAAACTATGTTTCCTCATATTCACATGTACTCTAAGACATTTAGAAGATAAACATTGAAAAGTAAAGGCATCCTGCTCATCCAACTGGTTGACTGTTGTCTGATTCAGAACTACACATCTGCAGTTATCAGATACAATAACTCTGTAGACCTGAGTCACTCAGTCATCTCACCTTTAAAACAGGGACCCACATGGGAGATGTCTCTTGCTTCTACTGACTTGTCATTTGTTCTATTTTGGCACATACTGTCTATACTGTAAATCTAAAACATGAGTAAGTTACGAAAAGACAGGTGAAAGAGAATACTAATTCTATAAACTGAATGGAAGGTTTTGTTCCACATGTAATACTTCATTTATTTTGTGTTTCTGGTGACTCAGAAAACAGTGGTAGAGGACATAGCAAATGGACCTCAGTTGTGTACATGTGGATGAGCCAGTGTTTGCCAGTTAGTCTGAAACTTTCAGGGATCCCCTGCTATTATTTTGCAGCCATGAACACCTTGTTAAATTTTATTCAAAGTCAGTGCTCCATGTTGAGTTGTTGGATATACTGAATTATTTGGACTTGCTTGATTTGAGTGAACGAAGAGCAGCTACCTCCCAGTGTACTCAGTTTACCAGCAACTTGTGGTTATAAGCATACGGTAATAGTGCAGTGGCTACCAGCAAGCAGTGACTTGACACATCACATTATTTGTGCATTTTGTAGTGGCTAGTTTTTGAAATCCTTCTGTCACCCAGGAGGATGTACACAGACATGTATAGATCACTATAGTAGTTAGGCAGTGCATATTAATGTGACTACTATAAATTAGTGCAGGAGAGTTGGACTAAATCACCTGTAAAAGGTCTCTTCTAACTCAAACTATTCCATGAATCTATGGTGTTAGGTGCCCATATTTGTAATATTTGGATAGTAGAAAACTCTCTCTATTTTAATATTTTAATTCTCTGTATTTTAATAGCTTATTAGCTAATAAAATTCTCTAGTATTGTATATACTAGAGGTACATTTGTTCTATTTTCTATTGACATATAGGTAAACATACTGTATGCGTGTTCATCCTTTTCATAAAGGAAAGAGCAAATATAAAGAAATTACTCTTTCCTTTATGTAGATATATCAGTGTTTTCACATTAATGGGTGGAAGGGAAAAGGCTAAAAATATTTTTTTTGCCCATAAGTTAGACTTCAGTTGGCACGAGCACTATTGTGTGGGATCTCTTAATTTATGTATGTGGCAAATTCAAAGGTGAGATGACCCAGATCTGATTGCAATCTTGTATCAGTGTAAAGCAGATGGACAGTGGCAGCTCCCCGTGCCATCCACAATGCACTTGTCAGTGGAAGTCATCCTGAGATCGGAATCTGAAAAATTTACATAGGCTAGATAAGAAGGTGAAACTTTATATTTCACGTTGCTAGTTTTGAAGGAATTGTAAAAGAAACCACGTCTTAGCTGGGTTTCTCTTTGTTCTGTTTTCTCCTGTCCTGTGAAGTACAAGGAGAAACTAAGCTAAGACATTAGTGTAGCATAAAAGGCTATCTGGTACTTAGGAAAATGAAAGGGAACCTACTCTGCACAGTCCATATACTGATAGTGGGACATACACCTGGGTCTCTGCAATAAATGTACCATAGGGTGCCTTGGGTCCTCTCTGAGCAGCAGAAAGGCATTTCTGAGCTGAGCTGGCAACAGCACTTTTTTATTATGGAGAGTTCTCCTCTGTGTTCAGGGTCAACAATAAGTATACTCATGTGATGAAAATTTGTCCTTTTTGCTTTTTTCAGGATGCTGGTTTATTGTTTGGTAGCATTTGCTTAAACTTGTGCCACATACGAATTTTTCAGACGTTGTTGGATAAAAATAGCTTCAGATTGCCAAGAAGTGGTTTCTGGGATATGACCATGAAATTCATAAGACTTTTTATATAAGATTAAATGAAAGCAAAACCAAGAGAAAAGCCTTCAAGGTCTTTGTTANCTATTTCCTAGCATGAATACAATGAGATAGTGTTTCTTACTTTCAGGAGAGAAATGAGCATTGTTTCTCAAAAATGTCTTCTGTGTCATTTATTCCTATTGTATGGGGGTTTTTGGGTGGTGCGTGGGGGGTTAAGCTCTGTCATTTTATAAGCATCTTTGTGGAATTGTTTCCATGGTACTATAGAAACAAAGGTCTTCACTTGACTCCCAAACTGAAATTCTTGCATCACACATTTTGAGCAACTTTCATTCAACTA
>WEIV01025246.1:0-50970 GCA_013390005.1 Calyptomena viridis | reverse complement strand
CTTTTGGCAGATTCAATTTACGTCATGCTCTGGGGATTTGATTAATTTACTATTATTGGCTGAATCTTGCAGACCCCTGCACTGGAGGTTGGCAAGTGTGCTGTTGAAACTTAGTGTAGATGAGTTCTGCCCCTGCACATTCAACCAGTGGCATCTTTACTGTCTGGGAAGATACACCCAAACTGTGTTTGCTTGATGAATAGGTGGCACTAGAATGTGAAATGTACCCTATTAACAGAGTTAACAAATTTACTTAGAGTAGAACTTTTAAACAGTTTTTACCATGTGCCTTAGGATCATAATTTTAAATTAGATTTACTCAAAGTGGAAACCTAGATTCAAGCTGACATCACAACATATGACCTCTACTAGCAATGAAAATTGAAAACATGAAACAAGGGCATTAATCACTGAATAGTTTATAAGGTTGCCTTGAGTGTTCATCTGAACTCTTAACGCTATTTTATTATATCCAATAACAGCTTAAAGTAAGAACTTAAGAATACCTTGGAGTACCCAAGATACGGCATTCAGACTCATTTTATTGTACTCTCTCAAATCTTTAGAGTCTTTAGAGAAGTCCACAGAGCTACTTGCATGCCTAACCTGTTGCTTTTGGGTGTGTGTATAACCTACTCCTTTTACTAGGACTGAAAATGGGAGCAGGATAGTAAGGATCAGATTTGATAGCTAGTTTGGGGTGAACTCAAATTTTTTCATATGTACACATTTGCAGGAGGAAGTGTTTAGTGGCCTCAGCGTGGAAGTGTCTGTAAAGTTTGGGTCATTGTTTTCTGGGTGTTTTTATTCTGCTTAGCAATTTGAATTTTGGCTTAGAGTTCAGATAGTATTTTTTTTTTAAAGGTAGTTCTAGTAGTAGTGTTGAATGTAGTTGAAATGGAGTATAATAAAAGCAACACAGCTTACTTATGCATAACTGACCAGGGCTATAATCAAACAGATCTTTTCAGATGACTTGATAGAATTACCACTTTAAACCAATTTGTACTTTCATTAGTTTTTTGCATCTTGATGTATTTTCATTGATTTTGGATTTTTGTACCTGGTATTCTATAATTAGCAGGTACACAACTTATTTGATGATTTGAAAAGGAAGAAATTTAAGAATGTCTTATTCAGCTCCTCTCAAATTCATAGTGATTCTTCTGTAATATACTCCCATTACATGTGAACTCATCAGTATATCCTAGAATATTCAAAATTTTATGTCATGTAGAGTTCACTTAGTGGAGTTTGGAAAAATACAAAGTAAGGTGGAATTGTTATTTTCCAAACTATTCACTGCTGCTGTTAAGTTGAAGATCCCCTCTCTTGTCTTGAGAAATATAGGTCTTGCTTCCCAGTATGCAAGTTACAACTTTGTCTGTGGCATTTCTGTCTGGTTTGAGTTGGTCTGTATAATTTTATTGTGACTTAAAAATATTAAACATGTTGTTGCTTTACTTTCCCAGCTCCTGAATATGCAAAAAGTAACCTTGAATATTTAAGGAATATGGAGATCGAAATACCATCTTACATTAGCGGAAGTTTATCCATGTTGTCCTAAGTACTTCTGTATGTCTTAGGAAGACATATTTAGACCACCATCAGAAAACCTCTATAATGTAAGATTTAGGGAGGAAGGTGTAGCTTATCAGAAATGGAACAATGTAAAGATTGATGTTTTTGAGATATCTTGGTAATGACAAAACTTAGCTATTTTCTGCCACAAACCCTCCTCTTTTCAGTGTATCCCAGGGAAGAGAAGCATAATGTTTGAACAAGCCTTGAGCTGTGCAATTTGGAGTGGTATGCAAGCAAGCTGCAGCCAGAGGTGCAAACTTGCTAGGGGCCAGGAGTAGGAGCATGTAAATGAAGAATGTCTGATTGCTAATTACAGGTGAAATGGAGTGACAGGATGGTACTCCCTTTAGTTGCATGCTTTAATGTTGGATGTGGAGGAGAAGCCCCAGCAAAATACTCTTCCTAATGAGCTGAAGTTTATACCTGTTGTTTAAGTGTCTCACTTGCCAATGGAGGATCTTTTGCTGGGAGAGCTGCTTTGTTGCTATGTAGCTTGAGCCAGTGATTTAAAAATAGATTTAAATCCTTTTATAGGTGAAAGTGAGCTTAATTGACAGTGAGTTGGTTGTGCCTGTTATATTTTGCTTTATTGGGTAGTTCCAGTAGTAAAGTGAATTTATTGAAGTAAATCTATGAAATTACCTTAATTGCCTGATCTCAATAATATTTTTAAGGAACTCCAGTATTTGCCTGTTTTTATTTTAATGTAAGGTATGTGGTGCAGCTTGTATATGCATATTGTTTGAAGGCTTTGAATGGCTTGCCTGTCTGATCCATTTTAATAGATTCCAGCCTTTTTCCATGACATCATTATTGTAACAGACTTCCTAGAAAATATGAACAGCTGCTGTATATTTTTTCCTGTGTTTTATATTAAAACTGTAGCAGCTATTCTGTTCTCTACAAATGACAGCAATAGGCTTGTCTGATGTAAAACAAAATCAAAAAAAAGTCAAAATAAGGAGCAGTGATACTGTTAACAGGCCAGTAATGTAACAGGTCCCCATGTATGAATCATTTCATAATGCAATAAGGGATTACTTATGCTGCTGTCATACTGGTCAAAGGTTGGTCCCATTTCCTTCCCCCCTCCTCCTGAACTGAACTGTGTATCATTAAAGATGATGAAAACAGTATTGTACTCAGCTTCCTGGCCCAGATGGCAATTTGCATGAAGAATTTTATTGTGTTTTTTTCCCTAATATTCTTATGCAGACTGCGCTTAGAGGTTTTAAAGTTCTTTTCAGTTCTTACCGTTCAGGTCAAGCAGACTTGCTTCTTTGTTTCTCTGTGCATCCTGGCATCCAGGGATGGCTTAGAGGCCATTTAGCAGGTATTATTATACATAATAATATACATATATTATTATTAACAGTATTAAATAGAACCAGAAATTCATCAATCTTGTTGTTACACCTGATTTTCTATCTTGCTTCATCTGTAAATAGTTTAAAGGTGTCAAAGAATTACACCTTTTAGTTCATTATATTGTGTTTTGTCTGGAATACCTTGATTGGAGTTTTAGTATCTTTAGTATCTTTTAGGTGATCTGTAAAAACCAGCCATGAAGCTTGGTATGTTACATGCTGCAGTATCTGCATTTGATTTAAGAAAAAATATCAGGTATAAACAAAACCTATCCTTTACATGGCTCTGAATAGAAACATGCAACACTGTGCAGGATAGCATCTCTCTTGTTCTTCTAGGTCATCCAGCAAGCCAAGAGTTAACAGCCAACTTGGGTCTCACCTGGTGCTCCAGCTAGAGTAAGAAAACAACACTGATTGTTGATTGAACAACTGCTGCTTAGAGAAATCTGCAAAATCCACTGTAAAATCCAGGTTCTTGTTAGCTGGGCTGGATTTTGCTTAATTGCTCTATAATCAGGACTCAACTTCAGCCAAACTTTTTATTTGCTGTGTTCTATGATTCTTTTCAGACTTGGCACCTGTCTTAGGGGATCCAAAAATTAGGCTGGGTTATTGGGGATTTACCATGTATCTGAGTATCAGAAAGAGTGTGGCCAGGACTAGGTCAGTGATTGTCCCTCTGTACTCAGCACTGGTGAGGCTGCACTTTGAATGCTGTGTCCAGTTCTGGGCCCCTCAATTCTGGAAGGACATTCAGGTGCTGGAGCAATTCCAGAGAAGGACAACAAAGCTGGTTAAGGGTGTAGAAGTTAAGTCCTAAGAGGGACTTTATAGTCTTATTCCTCTTAGCAGCTGAGGGAGTTGGGGCTGTTTAGCCTGGGGAAGAGGAGGCTCAGGTCTGACCTTGCTTCTCTGCTACCTAGTTCAGTTGGTTAAAACTTGGTGCTAATAATGCCAGGGTTCAATCCCATGTGTGGGCCATTCGAGTTGGACTTGATTATCCTTGTGAATCTCTTCCAAATCAGAAGATTCTGTGACTGTGATACTTGATAGGTTATAGCCAGGTGTGGGTTGGCCTCTGCTCCCAGGCAACTAGAGACAGGATGAGAGAACATAGTGTCAAGCTGTGTCAGGGAAGGTTCTGGTTGAGTATTAGGAGGAATTTTTTCATGGAAAGGGTGATTACACATTGGAATGGACTGCCCAGAGAGGTGCTGGAGTCACCATCCCTGAAGGTGCTTAAGGAAAGACTGCATNGCTGGAGCAATTCCAGAGAAGGACAACAAAGCTGGTTAAGGGTGTAGAAGTTAAGTCCTAAGAGGGACTTTATAGTCTTATTCCTCTTAGCAGCTGAGGGAGTTGGGGCTGTTTAGCCTGGGGAAGAGGAGGCTCAGGTCTGACCTTGCTTCTCTGCTACCTAGTTCAGTTGGTTAAAACTTGGTGCTAATAATGCCAGGGTTCAATCCCATGTGTGGGCCATTCGAGTTGGACTTGATTATCCTTGTGAATCTCTTCCAAATCAGAAGATTCTGTGACTGTGATACTTGATAGGTTATAGCCAGGTGTGGGTTGGCCTCTGCTCCCAGGCAACTAGAGACAGGATGAGAGGACATAGTGTCAAGCTGTGTCAGGAAAGATTCTGGTTGAGTATCAGGAGGAATTTTTTTCATGGAAAGGGTGATTAAACATTGGAATGGACTGCCCAGAGAGGTGCTGGAGTCACCATCCCTGAAGGTGTTTAAGGAAAGATTGGATGCGGCATTTAGTGCCATGGTCTAGTTGACAGGGTGGTGTTTGGTCATAGGTTGGACTGAATGATCTAAGAAGTCTTTTTCAACCTAATTGATTCTGTGATATATGGTTCCAGTAATGCATAAAATGTGCTGTTCCCAGGGTTCTCTGATCCTGCGATAAATCGTGGCTGTGGTGCTCACTCGTACCCAGGGTTGTGTGGTCCACAGGGTTTCTGAGAATCACAGAATGTGCTTAGTTGGACCTACAAGGATTTGTTCAGTCCAACCCTTAGCCTTGCATAGGACCATCCTCAAGAGTAACACCATGTGCCCAAGAGTATCATTCAAACACTTCTTGAGCTCTGGCAGGCTTGGTGTGGGGACCACTATGAATCATTGTAGGGAGTTGGTCCCAGCTGTGGTACAAGAGCTCCGGTGCCAGTTTGGGGTGTTTTGTGTCCAGGAGTGCCTGGCAGGCTCCAGCGCTGCACTGACTTGTGTGAGATGTATCTAGTCTGACTGGGGAAGGGCATGCTGGAGCCTGACTGACTTAGAGACCAGACAAGTCTTAGAATGTAATAGGGCCTTAAGACAACTCATTGTCCATTACTGTTGTTATCTCAGTCCTGTGTCTTTTGGAGTGCTTTCCCCCTTCATTTAAAAGAAGTCGCTCACCTCTGTATTTTCTCCTGTGGGGGGAAAGAAGTAGCAATTAAGTACCTTCCTTCTTTATGTGGCAGGGAGATGGTTTATGCACCAGGTATGTGGCTGTGAGCTGATGGAAAACTGCGTAAAGAAAATCAATACTAACCTTGCAATGAGAAGCTAGATGAGGACATTGTTCCTGTCTGTGATGTTCATCAAATGCTGCCCATTTTGTGGCTCCATGTAGAGAAATAATTTAATGAACAAAATAACTAATACCTTTTGGCAATTATCAGTTACAAGCTCATCTTCATCTATTAGGAACTTCACAAAAGATTGCTTGACCTGTGCTCCATTCATGTCCTAAAGCGATCTTGAAAACATAGTACATAAATAATATTAATGCAAATTATTATTAGCCCTGATGTGACAGAACACATGAAAACTACCTTCTTGTTTTATAAACCAACATGTGAGTATATAATGTGACTGATATCTACAGAAAAAAACCCTAAGGTCATTCCTTGAAATATTTGATACACCATGGTACACAGCAACTAATGATGGATATCTGTGGCTTCTGGGCAGTACTCTGCCCTGGGTGGGAAGAGCTTCAGACCACACCCCTTCTTTTGAAGGTCACACCAGGGTGGTATGGTTAACAAAAATCCAGTCTTATTCCAACGTTAGACAATTTCTGGAACACTTTTTTTTTGTCATTTCTTTCTTGTGTACATTGAAATGAGTGTAAAAAGTCTGAAAAACAAAAAAAGTGGAACAATCTGTGCTTCATTTTCACTTAGTTTTTGCAGGTAATTATAAAGCAAAGTGAAGAAACAGCATGTTATGTAGAAAGTATATAACAAGTATAGTTTTTATCATACCACTTCTGCGCTGAGAAAAGGCTTTCTCATTACCCTAAAATTCCCCAGTATGATGAAAGCTGTAGGGACTTACTTGTACTGATTTTACCTTACTGTTTTTCTTTTATAAAGCATGCAGAAATTAATTTCTTCCTTCCCTTTCCCTCAACCCCCATATTAGTTTGAAATTATAGTTCTATGGTATTGCATTTCTGGTCAGTCTGGCTTATTTCAGGTGTACAGACAGGCTGTGGATTGTTTTATTAGTTCATTTCAGTAAATAGTCGTCTTTGGAAAACCATTTTTCCATTTCCTACCCCCAAAAGAAGGTTCCAGAGGGTAATTGATATTTGCATAAATATATATGAATAAATTTTAGATAGATATCAGAGATACGTATTTGCCAGATCAGCTTATAAGAATGCTACCTAAAATAAATCTGTTTTGCTTTTGTTATTTTTATTTTAAAAATGCAAAGCATTAAGCATCATGTACAGATGAAACACTACATTGTGGAAAATAATTTTGCAGTCACTGATACATATGAACTGCAATATATAAAATATCAAGTAGTTTAATGAAAATTACCACGTTCATTCTGATTTGTATGGCAAAGCAAAACTGTGGAGAAATTCAATTGAAACTAATGTGATTAATCTATATTTACATAACTGAGTCAAGTAGTAATATGGATCATGCATTTGTAATTTGAAATCAGAGAGAACTGTAAAACAAATTTCTACCATTTCTTCAGACATGTCATGAAAAATATTTTGCATTTGACTTCATAGACCTCTGAAATAAAACTCAGAATATGTCTTAGTAACAGCATGTATCAAAAAAATGTAATTCACTGAAAAATTTCTTAACTGTGGCTTTCTTATTGAGTCTCTTCTTATAGTGAATTGGTATTATAACGAAGACATGAACCTTTCAGTGGGAAGAGATGGCAATCAAGGGTATTTAAATATGGCCTGTGTTATAAATAAATAACAGTATATTGTAAGTTGAAGGCGAGAACTGATTTTTCTCATTTGCTGTACAAATAGTTTTCAATCAAATTTGTGCTAAATCTGATGCCATACCAAAGGAAGAAAAGTATGTCTTAAAAAGCTGAACATGAGCTTTCAGGTATTCATTGCATCTCCTAGCATCAGTGCCTGCCTGTGAAGCAGGTCAGTCAGCTACTTCATCTGTTCTACCAGAATTACTCAGAATATCAAAATACGTAAGACACAAAGACCTTTCTGAGGCCCACAGTATTTCAAAGGCTTTAATGATTTCTGTGTTTTTCTCTCTGCTATGAAAATGTCAATCCAGGGTATAGTTCTTATGTTAAGGTATCACTTGCCAAGACAGTCCTAGTAAGTATGACAGTGTTACCACAAAGTAGGAGAAAGTTTGTGAATGTGTCTTGAAAACTTTGTCTCATTAGTCCTATGTTACAATCCCCTGTAGGATTGGTTTACTATTCCTTCAATAAATACTTGAGAATTTGAGCTCTCCTGGCATTTCCTAATATCATGATGCATTACATACTTGGAGGTTATTTTGATGGTTGTGAATGGTAATAAGTCTTGGGATGATTTTTGAGGTGAGGGTAGGAATTGTGGTTCGGGGTTTTTTTTGCCTTCATTACCATCAGCTTTACACTGGCCCATGTTAGCAATGAGTGTAATCTAGAATAATCTCTTGCCTTTAAAAGCAGTAGCCTGTTCTCTGTGAAATGAGTTGATACCTGTTGGACCAAATGCAGAAGTCTATAATGCAAACCATCAGTACAATTAAAATGTATTAGTATTGCTGTTACAGTCATGATATATAAAGACTGTTAAGGGGTGGCAGGGTTTGCACAGAGAGGTAATATCTTTTATTAGATGTACCAATATAGTTGGAAAATACCAGATAGTTCAGACAAACAGGTCCTCCTTCAGGACTGTGCAGGAAAGGTGTTCTGTGCCCAAAATCTTCTCTGTTTTTTCCAGCTGTATCAGTTGGTCTAATAAAAAATATTACCTCTCCCTGTAAACTTTGCCAAACTGAAATATGAGCATTTCTGTTGGCAGCTTTAACAGAAGGGCCTACAGCAGCATGGGCATGGTGCTTTGCTGAATTTCATATGCCATACTTTTGCTCATGCCTTACTTGCCCTGTGCTTCTTTTCAGACATGGGGCAGAAAGAGAATATGTTCAATTCAAAAGATGACTTCTTAGACACAGATTGACAATGCTCATAATACTGGTTTGTTTATTGCTTTCCTTAGTTTCAATTTTTGATGGAAAGGAAATTTCGTGTTCTGTGGAGTCTATTTCTTTGTCCCTGCTTGTGAAGTGTGGGTCCATATCTCCTGTTAATGCTGATCTTCCTGGCATGGCTGGCCTGTGTATTGGAATGATTACGGAAGGGAAGATTGTTCCCTGGGCATTGCTCTGCTTTTCTGATGAGTCTGATTTGTGATGTGCTTAGGTCTGTAGTGATGATACTTGCCCAATAGCTGCTCATAAGTCTTTTGCTTAGATTTCGAAAGGGCTCTCCTTGCAGAAAACAGAAGACAAAAATATTCTCTGTCTTGATGGGAAGTGGATCTAAAGGAGTCTGCTGTAATGTAAAAACAAAAGGAGCAGTGTTTCCAACTAGGGAACCAAACATCTTGGAGTCAACTGTGGAAAACGTTTATAGTGTTGTATAATTTTATTAGTACAGATTGAAGGAAAACAACCTATTGAATGACTTTTGGGGACTAGAGTCTCTACCAGTGGACTATTGAATAGTGGTCAAGGAAAACCCCTCCCTACTGCTGTCTATCAGATGGCAGCAGTGGATCTGTAAAGAGTACTCACCTTTCTTGCACGGTATACAAGGACAAATGCTGCTTTTAGACTCATTAAGGGTCCTAAATTTGCTGAGGGAAGGTGGGTTGCAGTGCCAGGAGTCTGTGGGGATGCCCTTGGGAATGCAGATTATCAAGCTTAAGGTACTTCCAGGTCCTTCCACAGAGACACTGTGGAAACAGCATCTGTGGAGCTGTTGCCTTTCCACTCCTATGCTCCCAATATGCATCATATAAAACCTGTTTACTTGGGCTGGCTTTTGGCTGACATTCTCTTAGTTGTGTTTTGCTTGGTGTTTCCTCAGCGTGGTGGGCACTAACACGTGCAGAGCAGTCTCTTCTCTCTGTACAGGACCGTGTGTGATAACTGTTGTGCTCGTACCCTTCTTGGAAGGATTTATCTCTTCTCAAGCAATAAATATTACTAAAACATGAAGGTTCAGTAGCAAGATCATCAGTTTGTTTAATTGTCTTAGGCATCCTCGCTGCTTTTACCACACTGTACTAATGCCAGCTGTTGCTGAAGACTGTAGCTGCAGGGTGAACCTAGGGCTGCCATGGAGTCCCAAGACGGTTTGGCTTTTATGCCGTTGCAGCAAGAGAACAAATAGTTCTCTCTGCACATTGCAGAATGAGGTGTGAGTGAGCTGTCATGTCATCTCAAGGAACTGGACCAGAGAGTGAGGCTGAAGCCAGGGCCTAAAAAATGTAGCCGATGCCTAAGTGCCAGAGCAAAAAATAGTTGTGCTGGCATTCTTCCTCTTGTGCTCTGAGGCAGTGACTGAGGAGGACTTGGATTTGAACATGAAGAAAAGAATTGTTAAATCTACATATAGAATAAAAATGAGTGAGGAAAGAAAGGTGCGCAGGAGGAAAAGAGAGAAATGTGTCAGATGCTGCTTTCATGCAGTGTTTTGCCCCTTACTCTTCTGCCTACAGAACAAAAGCATATGCCTTGTTTGTTCTCAGTCAGTGAGAGTTGATCCACTTCCTCTTCTAGATCACAAAGGAACTTTAAAGCCTTTAGCCTCAACACATTTCGTCTCTGTTCTTCCAACAGACTGATTTGTTGAGTTGTTCTCAATTTGATAAATTACATGTGCTGAATTTCTCCCTTCCTCACCATGAAGTGCTGAAACTCTTTGGCTGTGCTCTCACAGGACTATGATGAGTGCCTGAGTGGGACTATACTTGATATCAGCATTCAGGTAGGATGTGACAAATTCACCTGAAAAGAACCTAAGCGCTAGTGTTCTGTAGCAAAGGAGGTGGAAGATGTCCTTTCTGCTTTGAATTCTGTGGTGTTTTTGTTGGTGCTCACCTGCCGTGCTGTGCACCAGCTTTGCAGACAGCTGTTTCTTGATGAACTCGTTGAATCTTGCGTGGTTCTTATGAACAGCCGTGATCTCCTGTAGCTTGGCACACATCTCTGCAGCTGAAAAGGTATCCAAAAAGTTGTTTACCTGTTTGCAAACATGAGAAGCCAGCTATGATGTTTACTGCCCATTCATGTTTTGGAAGATCATTTTGCAGCCAAAAGAGAGCTTAAAATCTGGAGACATTTTGGCATGTGGATAGATTGTTTTCACGTGTTAAGGCAGCTGTGTCAGTGCACAAGGATGGAGAAGGAAAATGGTGTAAATATAGTGAGAAGTATTGTTTAGGAGCTTAAATACAGATATATACAGTAGCATACCAAAATACAAGGGGAAAGTCTGGTATAAGCAAATAAGTGGCATCTATGGCCAAGAAAATCAAGGAGAGAGACAGAAAAACATGACCTGAATAAGCAGACCACAGGTGCTAACACAGGCTTTTATGTGTAAGGTCTGTGTATGTGGCACAAATCACTGTCATCCAAATCTCTCTTTAAAAGTAGTGAGACACACAGGTACCACCATGAAAGCTTAATGTGCAAGGTCTGCTGTAAATTACACTTCGGTGTATTGGTACAGAAACTCTGAATGCCGGAACTGGTGCCTCCCTGAACATAATTTGAGGCACATGTGGTAGTAATTCAAAGATACTCCATTACCCTAATTTCTAATATGTGTAACTTGTAGTGTAGTCTTGTTGACTTTTGCCAAATATAGGCTAATAATAATAAATAGTATTTAATATTTTTGCTGATGTAACTAGCTTGGAAGCCAGCCTGTTGAATCTGAATAGCTTTGTGATGATAAAATACTAGCATCAGAAATTAAGGAACATTTGGTTTTTAATTACAGATCAGTATTCATGTAACTATTTTGAAGGTTGTGAAGACTTAATTTATCAAAGGGAACAAAACCAATGAATTTTATTTAAAGGTAAATATAGCTTATATTATTTCAGCTTTTTCCAAGAAGAATCTTGCAACATGTACTTCTTGTTCTTATCCATGTCCTCTTGACAAATATTTAATTTCTAGGTGTTAGCAGTTAGTTTCATTTGTCCACTTTAGGAAAATTCCTTCCTTTTTTCTTCTCCACATAAGTTAGTAGGTGGGACTTGCCTGTAGTTGCTGGAAAACATGGAAATTTTTCCACATGTACATTAATCCTATTTTCTAACACTTGGACTTTGCAAACTCTTCAACGATTTCTTTTTTTTTCCCCTCCAGAAAACTTTTGAAATGCTTCCTCCTCTTCTTCTTCTTGAGGATTCTTCATTATGTGTCCTCACATTAGTTTGTACTGTACACTCAGAAGCATCACTCTACTCACCACTTTATCATAGCCATGCAGGCCAACAGTCTTCTCCTGCTCTTTTCTTGTGTTTTGAAACATGTACCCATTCCTTGTGCATGCTTCTCTCCTCTTGGCTGGGAATTAAATGCTTTTAAATCTCTATTGTCCCATGTTACTTCTGGCTAAGTAGACTGGTGTTACTCTTTTTCTTTAGTAAATCCATTAATTTCAAATTCTTCAGCTGCCTCTGAAGTGCTTAGAGCCTCCTCTTCTGGGCAGTTTGCTTCTCTTCCATCATGGGTGACTAAATCTTTCCCTTCTTTTCTGGTGATAATGCAGGAGCTGCCTCCTCTCTGTTCTTCTCTCATCTCTGTGTTTACTTCAGAAGAGATAGAAGTGCTTTTCTCTAATGTCAGTTCACTTAGCACATGTTATCTAATCAGTGATGTTTTTCAGAGGTTTGAAACATTCTGGCTCCAGTTGTGTTAAGTATCTGACATTTTTACATTGGGTTCTGTATCTTTCCCTTATTGGAAGGGAACATAATGACCTCAAACACCTTTCTATCACAGGATATTATGACTAAAATTGTTTTTCTCTATCTTGGCTCCTCGTTTCAGAAAAACGTAATTGCAAGTTTAAAAAATGCTCTCTTCTTTAAAAAACACAACTGTTTACATACTGTAGTTATTCCTTAGCAAAAAAAAAAGATTTTTCCAGACAATACAGTTGAACTGTATGTGATTTCCAGAATGTTTTCTTTTGGAATTTTGCTTATTTGTAGCTAATCTTTGATCTGCTTTATTTTTAGCTTAATGAAGAATGAAGTCAGCAAATAAACTAATAATTTATCATGGTCATGCAGGAGCTAAAAAGCCAGTCAGATGCTGGGTTCTTCATTCTGTATTCTTGTGTTTTGCAGCAGATAATAAACCATCTGAAACCATCTGAGTGTCAGGCTTCAACTATCTAAAGTTAATGCTTTAAAAACATTCATGACTGGTAAGCAAAGTTGGAATTAATTTTTAGAATAAAGACTGAAAAGACAGTATTTTATACACTTGAAAGATTTTATTTTTAAAATTCTAATTTTTATCTGCAAAAAAAATACCACCTCTCTTCCTCCCAGGTGAATGTTTTTGTGCCTCTCCTGTCACTTGGACCAAAGTTGCAAACTGCACATCTGTCTGAGCATGTGTGTTTGCTTTAAGAATGATGAGACACTCAGGTTTTTGTCAGAGGCTCTGTGAAGCTGATATATGGCACAACAGGTGATATTATTCTATGGGCCCCCATTTTTGAGTGCCCATTTCGTTTTGACTCCTACAGCATGAACACTTCTCAAATGCTATGTGTGAGATATTAATACAATATTCCCTTGAGACTGGTTTCCCACCAGGATTTTGTGATCACCATGACCAACTGTAGGTCTATGTGTTAGTAATGTTCAATCCCTATTCCAGCCTAACTCCTGTGATTCTTGAAAGTAAAAGACCCTAAATGTCTGCAAGAAAAGTAGAAATTGTGTGAAAACGAGATACAGAGGGTCAAATCAATATCTCTTCTGAATTTTATATATATATATATATATAAGCTATATCAAAACTCTGAAATCTCTTTACATTTCCTAGCTGGGAGTTTTTAAGCTACAATAAAGCTACATCACCATGCTTTCCTATGCTGCTGGCTTCCCGGATAGCTGAACAAAATTTGCTTACTTGTGTTAGCAAGCAAACACATACACATAATCAGCTTTTAATCAACACATACATTTAATCAGCTTTTAATCAGTTACATAATTACAGGGTGAAAGAGAGGGTTGATGGCCGCATTTTATAACCACATGGGCCATAACTTGCTTTCTTGTCACATGGTATTCACCCTGGCTGGGTTGCCATAAAATCAGTTTGCAGCTACATGAAACAGGACTCAGAATAGATAGTCAATAAAGGTTTTGGAAGTGATATAGGCATAGTGCAGAGAAATTTTAAACAAAAAAATTGTTTTTTAAAGGAAATAGCCAAGGACTTCTCAAGCTTTGAAGCCTCATTTTTAATAACTATATAATAATAACAGTTTGATACATATGTTTGTGTTCATTACATTTTATACCTTTCCAAAAATATGTTGAGAAGAGTGATGGAGAATGGGTGAAAGGCTGTGAATAATTGTGGAAACATCCATACTTTACTGAATAAATTATGATCTATGGTCAACCAAACAAAAATGTGGTAAACATGGAGAATTTTTCCATTCATTTCTTAAGATATTTCTTCTTTCTGCCTTTTTATCTAATCTGCCATTTAGATCAGATGCTATGCAAAGACATTGAAAATGCTTATTTTGGAAGATTCTTTTGTTATCAATCCATCCTGCCCTTTTTACAAAAATATCAACCTCAACATTAAAAGATTCTTTATATTGCCAAACTAAATGATTATGTGCATGTTTGACTAATGAGAGGAATTTTCAGCAGTATGAGAACTCAAATTTATAAAACTCATATAATCAAGCACTGAAGGCTAAGCAACTTTCACCTAACAGTAACTGAAAGAATAGAAAAGGTTAAGGAAGCAACATAAATGTGAGCCATCAATGAGCTCTGGTGGCAAGGAGAGTCGACAGTTTCCTGGGCTGCATTGGGCAGGTTGAGGAAGGGATCCTTCACCTCTGCTCCTCACTGCTGAGCCACATCTAGACTTCTTGGCCAGTGCTGGGCTCCCCAGTACACTAGAGACATGGACATACTGAAGCCAGTCCAGTGAAGGCACCATGAAAATGATTAGGGCACTGAACCATCTTATCCTATGAGAAGGGTTGAGAGCTGGGACTATTCAGCCTAGAGAAGAGAAGGCTCAGGGGCACCTCGTTGATGTGTACAAATACCTGAAAGGATGGTGCAACAAGGGTGAGCCAGGCTCTTTTTGGTGGTGCCCAGTGAAGGGAGGAGAGACAATGGGCACAAACTGAAATACGGGAAGATCTGTTTAAGCATAAGGACAAGGGGGAAAAGTTTTTTATTGGGAAGGTGTTCAAACTCTGGCAAAAGTTGCCCTGACAGGATTTGTAGTTTTCATCCCTGGAAACATTTAAGACCTAGCCAGCCAAGGCCCTCAAAAACCTGTGCCTGATGGCCCTGCTCTGAGCAGGGTGGTTGCATTAGACTGTCCAAGGTATCTTCAAACCTCAGTTGTCGTGTGGTTATGCAAAATAATAAATTAAATTTGGAGTCTTATCTAAAAGATAGCTGTCTTATTTCTCACCAGAAGTGACAAAACAATATATCAGTCAAACTCAAAAGTACTATAAATAATTATCCTTTTCCATGAGGAAAAAGTATAGTACTATTTTCACATTTGAACCACAATGATGCAAATCATGGAAACTTAGTTTAAAAAGTAAGAGTAGCCTTTCATTAATTAGCATGTTGTTTGTGCATTCCTAGCTAAAGATAATATGAATACTTAAAAGAGATGGCACTGAAATTATTTTTGTTGTTGCCAATACAGCTTTTGGAATATTTCCTTGGTTGCTTTCTCATGTTGTGTAACTTTTTGAATCACTTCGGATTTATAAAAAATCAGTCATCTTTTGGTTAGAAGTGTTAGTAGTCATTCTTTTCAGTGGGAGGGTCTGAGAATGTAAAGAAGGAGCAGTATTATAGTACAAAGCTGATTTGAAGCCTATTTCAAAATGTTTCAAAGTTCATCTCTAATTTTCATGTGATCTCTATAATTGGGTCAATAATTAACTGTCAAATGGATTAAAGAGTCTCAGGGGAGACTGCACATCTCAGCTCCTTCAGATTTCATGTCAAGGATAGATTCAGTGTGTTCCATGTTCCTCCTGCATTTGGTATCTCAGCTTTTGAGGGGAAAGAGACTTGACAGCATGGAAGGATCTAAACTTGCCATGAAGCCTTGGTGCTGTTGACATGATTTATCACAACATAATAGAAAAAGTTGCTATTAGCCTTACGTAAACTCTGTGTGGTTCTATAGCTATCATCAATAGCAGAGTCAGTGTGGGATTTTTTCTGGATAACATAACCGAGGATAACATCTTCCCCCATAGCATTAAATCTTAAATCAGGAGACTCTGTTACATTAGCATATCTTGTGATGATGTTTATGTTCTTACATTCGTTGTGTGAAGAAAAGGAAGGTGCATGAATAAAGTGTAGCTGGGGAAAAATCATGATGATCAAATTGTCAAAGCCTCCACACAATTGAAAGATGCCAGACTGCAATAACCACCTCTACTAGAAAACTAATTCCAATAGACTACAAGAAAGGAGTCAATTGCATTTGTCTCAGAAACACTGGGGGAGTTAGTTTGCCTTTCTCATGCATTTGGAGTCATTCTTATCCCTTTATTTTATATTTCTCCTCCAATGAACTCATCTTCTGACTGTCACGCATGTGCCTGCAATATGTATTATAGAAAGGATTTGACTGTAATCCAAATATTTAGTCTGATTCAAAAAAGTCCAACTTGCTGCATATCATTACCTCTGTTTTCTTTCTGCCAGGAGTAGTGTAGCTGTCCAGCAGCTTGCATCCAGCTGTGTGTGCAGACATACAGCTGTATAGGGAAGTCCAACATCAGAAGTAAAATGAAGCACCTATGAGAGAGATGTTTGTAGATAAGTGGCATCATTTACTCTCAGGGCTACAATGATCCTTTACTATTGAAGACAAACCATCAGCATGTTTGAGTCAGTAAACTGCCTAAGTGTGAAGTTAAAAAATAGCTGTGTATGTTAAATAACGTAGGCTGAAATATATACTGCTTCTTGACTTTTTTTTGCTGTTTGTTATACTTGTTGGGTTTTTTTAAACTAAGTGAGAAAGTGAAGACAAGATTGGCCACAAAATCTAAGAAAATCATTGTAATGTTCAGTTCATTTGTGCTCACTCGTGCTACAGTGACACTGCCATAGAAAGCCATAAAGAAACATTCACTATTAGAGATATTTTCCCTTCATTATTCCTACAGCTATTGTTTTATTGTGCTTGAGTACAAGCTCTGTGTAAGATTTATTTCAGAAGCATTTTAGAAACTTTTGGATATCCTATTGTTTCAGGATTTTTTTTATTAAAATGGGAGATTGCTAACGCATGATATAGTTGCTTTTATTATGGGAATGGATCACTTAAGTATTAGCTCCGATATATGTCAGTCTTGCAAATTAACTATAATTGACTGATGATGGTTGGTGGTTTTTTGTCTTTAACTGTGCAGTCACATGTTTTGAATATTTCTCTTTCTGTCTCTTCCTTCCCAATTAATCTCTCCCTCCTGTACAATTTGTTTCTAGTCTGCTTCTTAATTGTGTGGATTTCTTTCAAACATTTAAATTGTGATCGTTTTCCTTCTTGTAGCCATTAAGGGACAGTTATCTAGTGCATACTTTATTAGGCGTGATCTTAAAAGTAGTGATTAATCAACAGTGAATTAGGGAGTAGCTGAAAATATTTATATAGACTAAATTACAGCAAAAGAATTTTAGAATATTTTAGAATATTTTATATAAATATTAAATATTTTATATTTTATATAAATATTAAATATTTAGAATATTTTCTTCTCCTCCTAAATGAGATTAGGCTCCTTCTGAAAACAAAAAGGGAAGATGGGGGGATGTTCTGTTGTATGGCTTTTGCTCTGACAACTTATTGGTGGTTTGCTGCAAAGTGGGCTCTTCACCTCTTTTGTTATCTTGCACTTCAGGGCAGCGTCTATTCCCTGGGACAGCCAAGGCTGCTGTTTTTATCCAAAGAAGAGGGAAATGATTATAAGGTGTTGTTATAAAGCTACAAAAGTGTATTTATAGTTCACCTCAGTGCTTCATTTCTTGAAAATTTCTGGATAATTTTTAAGGTGTATGAGTAGCTTGCCCTACACAAAATTTTTATAGAAGCAGAAATTTTGGTGCAGCATTTGTTGATTGTGTTGAAGTGAACAGAAAACTGAAACCACATTCTGCAAATTACACACTGTGTGATGGCTTTATATTTTTAATGGTCTTTTCTTCAAAAGTCCTGTTACAGTATTGCTTCAGTTGAAAAGAACAAATAGGCTATTTATTAAGTGTGCAGTCAATAGCATTTCACCTAATAATGAATAAGTGCTTACAATAATCTATCAACAGTAAAGGATTTTTTGGAGTCATGTATGATCTTCCTGTCTGCTCCCTGGAGTCTGAAGTATTTATTACTTGGAAACAAAGACCCTTAGAGTCAAAGGTAAGCAATGGCATGCTGAAAGAGCAAGAGCATGCCTGTAAATGGGAATACGGTGGAAAGTTAATAATGGACCCCTAGTAGGGCCCACTGTATGTTCAGTCTTCTTTTCCCACCCCGTCCCTTCTAAGCTAAGAGGCAGTTCCCTCTGGCCACACTCATAAACAGTGAGTTCATGTATCGTCATATATTTTACATGCATTCATTAGTCTACAAGGAATGCAATGCTCTTGCATGTTTGTTTTCACCAAATAAATAACATTTGGTTCTGGAGATCGAGGGTATTGCTAATTACTCTGAGTAGATTCAGTGTTCTGTTAGGTCGGACCTTTAAATGGTGTTTGGATGAAAGCTGTTCTTAAACATGTAAAGCCTTTTTGAGAGCATGGTCCATGTGGTCTTTGAGAGAGTGGTTTTTTTCGATGTAATTCTTCAGACGTGACAAATCTGTGTCATGGATGGGCATATTTAAGAAAATAACATAAATTAAAAATTAAATTGATCTCTTTTCTATGAAAAGCATGTTGTGGTTTAGGAGTGGTGTTCTCCAATTTAGTAGTCCTGCTTAAACCACACTGCTGCTTGCTCTTCCTCCCCCTCCACCTGAAAGCACAAAAGACAAAGATCATGGGTTGAGATAAGAACAATTTACTGGAATTAGCAATGAGATAAGAAAACAAACAGTAATAGTAACAATAATAATGACAACAAAAAGTATTAGAGAAAGAAACATCTACACATAAAATAGCTGAATGAAATTCACTCTGACTGAAGATGATTAGAATGGTTCATAATGCAAGGATGAATGAAATATGATAGTCTTATTGTGATATTTGGCACCTGCATAGAGTTTCAAGTAGCCATTCTCAAGGAGGAGAAAGAAAATTGTTTGTTTTTTCAAAATGTATTCTTTCTGTCATTTGAAATACTAATTTTTTGAGGTATGTTTGATTAAAGCAGTCACCACTGACAATACTGAGATTATCTGCCTTTTAGAGTTCCCTTATTGTGCTTGAGTTCTGCACATGCTGCCAACAGCACACCTAAATAANTCAGAAGCATTTTAGAAACTTTTGGATATCCTATTGTTTCAGGATTTTTTATATTAAAATGGGAGATTGCTAACGCATGATATAGTTGCTTTTATTATGGGAATGGATCACTTAAGTATTAGCTCCGATATATGTCAGTCTTGCAAATTAACTATAATTGACTGATGATGGTTGGTGGTTTTTTGTCTTTAACTGTGCAGTCACATGTTTTGAATATTTCTCTTTCTGTCTCTTCCTTCCCAATTAATCTCTCCCTCCTGTACAATTTGTTTCTAGTCTGCTTCTTAATTGTGTGGATTTCTTTCAAACATTTAAATTGTGATCGTTTTCCTTCTTGTAGCCATTAAGGGACAGTTATCTAGTGCATACTTTATTAGGCGTGATCTTAAAAGTAGTGATTAATCAACAGTGAATTAGGGAGTAGCTGAAAATATTTATATAGACTAAATTACAGCAAAAGAATTTTAGAATATTTTAGAATATTTTATATAAATATTAAATATTTTATATTTTATATAAATATTAAATATTTAGAATATTTTCTTCTCCTCCTAAATGAGATTAGGCTCCTTCTGAAAACAAAAAGGGAAGATGGGGGGATGTTCTGTTGTATGGCTTTTGCTCTGACAACTTATTGGTGGTTTGCTGCAAAGTGGGCTCTTCACCTCTTTTGTTATCTTGCACTTCAGGGCAGCGTCTATTCCCTGGGACAGCCAAGGCTGCTGTTTTTATCCAAAGAAGAGGGAAATGATTATAAGGTGTTGTTATAAAGCTACAAAAGTGTATTTATAGTTCACCTCAGTGCTTCATTTCTTGAAAATTTCTGGATAATTTTTAAGGTGTATGAGTAGCTTGCCCTACACAAAATTTTTATAGAAGCAGAAATTTTGGTGCAGCATTTGTTGATTGTGTTGAAGTGAACAGAAAACTGAAACCACATTCTGCAAATTACACACTGTGTGATGGCTTTATATTTTTAATGGTCTTTTCTTCAAAAGTCCTGTTACAGTATTGCTTCAGTTGAAAAGAACAAATAGGCTATTTATTAAGTGTGCAGTCAATAGCATTTCACCTAATAATGAATAAGTGCTTACAATAATCTATCAACAGTAAAGGATTTTTTGGAGTCATGTATGATCTTCCTGTCTGCTCCCTGGAGTCTGAAGTATTTATTACTTGGAAACAAAGACCCTTAGAGTCAAAGGTAAGCAATGGCATGCTGAAAGAGCAAGAGCATGCCTGTAAATGGGAATACGGTGGAAAGTTAATAATGGACCCCTAGTAGGGCCCACTGTATGTTCAGTCTTCTTTTCCCACCCCGTCCCTTCTAAGCTAAGAGGCAGTTCCCTCTGGCCACACTCATAAACAGTGAGTTCATGTATCGTCATATATTTTACATGCATTCATTAGTCTACAAGGAATGCAATGCTCTTGCATGTTTGTTTTCACCAAATAAATAACATTTGGTTCTGGAGATCGAGGGTATTGCTAATTACTCTGAGTAGATTCAGTGTTCTGTTAGGTCGGACCTTTAAATGGTGTTTGGATGAAAGCTGTTCTTAAACATGTAAAGCCTTTTTGAGAGCATGGTCCATGTGGTCTTTGAGAGAGTGGTTTTTTTCGATGTAATTCTTCAGACGTGACAAATCTGTGTCATGGATGGGCATATTTAAGAAAATAACATAAATTAAAAATTAAATTGATCTCTTTTCTATGAAAAGCATGTTGTGGTTTAGGAGTGGTGTTCTCCAATTTAGTAGTCCTGCTTAAACCACACTGCTGCTTGCTCTTCCTCCCCCTCCACCTGAAAGCACAAAAGACAAAGATCATGGGTTGAGATAAGAACAATTTACTGGAATTAGCAATGAGATAAGAAAACAAACAGTAATAGTAACAATAATAATGACAACAAAAAGTATTAGAGAAAGAAACATCTACACATAAAATAGCTGAATGGAATTCACTCTGACTGAAGATGATTAGAATGGTTCATAATGCAAGGATGAATGAAATATGATAGTCTTATTGTGATATTTGGCACCTGCATAGAGTTTCAAGTAGCCATTCTCAAGGAGGAGAAAGAAAATTGTTTGTTTTTTCAAAATGTATTCTTTCTGTCATTCGAAATACTAATTTTTTGAGGTATGTTTGATTAAAGCAGTCACCACTGACAATACTGAGATTATCTGCCTTTTAGAGTTCCCTTATTGTGCTTGAGTTCTGCACATGCTGCCAACAGCACACCTAAATAAAACTCAAATTGGTGGTGCTGTTAAAAACTTACCTTGTGCTTGTCAAACCTGAGAAGGAGATGGTTTGTTAGCTGAAGAAATTAGGGTTAGTAATCAAAAACGAACTAGTCATTTAGGTTATGAGGGAAAAGAAACAAGAATACAGAATCACAAGAATCCGAAGTTCAGATTTCACAAAACTTGACTTAGGTTTTCATTTTCCAGAAACAGAACAATATGTGTAGCCGTGTGCAATTTAATGTCTGTGGGCTATTTTTCCCAAAGTATTTTTTTAGGATCATAAAACTTTGTAACTTGAGGAATGTGAAGAATACTGTGGTCTTCTCTGTCAATGAAGGGACCTTTTGTGGTTTTAGTATTTCCTCTCCATTTTGAAAGCCACTTTCTTCAGTGATAGTCATTCTGTTGGTTCTGTGTTTAATCAGTATCTGAGGAGCTTGTTAAGGATGCTTAAAACTTTGACAGTAACTGGTGATATTTTAGTTACAACTAAACTGATATTTTTGAGCTTAGGAGGAAAATTTGAGGAAACAATGTTTTAAGGAAGGTTATACTTTCATTACAGTTTGTAATGCAGGTGGAATTAAAACTGTTTAACATACGCTGCACTGAATTTCTAGAAAGGAGTTTGTTTATATAGACTTTTATCTCTATTCTAACCAAATTTCTTACAGTAATTTTTATTAGGCATATAGATGATTCCACAGATGTATATATCTGTGTATCTAAACAATTAGAAGTTTTTATAATCTTCAGGAGGTGTGTCTGCTTTCTGTTGCTGGTTTAGAGGAGGATGTGCAAAATCAAGGAACTGCTCCAGAATGCCTTTCCATGGCAGCAACTCCTTTTCTTCTGTTAGCATCCATTCTCAAAGGAAAGCATGTGTGGAGGAATATGTCAGCTAAATTCAGTGTGTTGAAAATTATCTGTGCTAATTAATGATTTTGCACATTTGCTTTCCCACCAAAGGTCTGCAACAACTCTTTCTGCCCTTCAGTCTTTTCTCCCCCACTTTCAGCATTTTTCTAAGTGTTCTTTTATATGGACAGCTTTTAAACTTGTATGAAACATTAGGAAACAGTGACATATCTGACAAATTCAAATGAAATAACTTACCAAATCAGTTTGCCTTCACTGCTCAGTCATTTAGTCCTGTAAAACCTGGCATTAGGAAGTAGATTCGTTCAGTTGAAAAGAAGTGCCACTTGATTTGTTTTCACTTTAAGAAATCTTCATTACTGCAAAACTAGTTCTGTGTGATAATATATCTCCTAATTTTACCAGACAAATCAAAGACGATGTGATGCAGAGAAGCATTAAGTGGCAAAGTATGGGTAACAGATCTTTTTACCATACAATAAATGTCACACTGATGCTTAGATTATGTGGTTCGAGTTGTTTACTGACCTTTCCTATGAAATAATTTAACAAAACAGCATTCTAAACAAGTCATCCATAGGTGTGTCTCCTTTGCTGTAGCTGTCTTTTGCTATAGCTATTTCTTCTGTTGCTTATGGCATTTCTGAATAGGGAAGCACAGTGATATAGCTGAAAGATTACTGTTGGTTTACTCTCTGATTAAGCAACTAAATTAGCTTCAGATTTTCAAAATTAGTACTACATATCTTGACTAATTTTGTTTTAAAAGATTAGTGTCTCAAATGAGTGTCAGCTGAGTAAGGAAATGAGAAAGCATTATTGTACTAAACTATCACTAAGGCATTGGCCTGCAGTTCATCAGTTTTAAGAGATGAGGAAGGATTTTTTGTTAAGTGTAAAGAGCTACCCTGCTGTAAATTGTGTTAAAAACTATTCCTTATGCTTGACCTTGAGCCGTAAAAGCTCAGGTATTCACCTGTGTGTTTTCCCACAGTTCACAAAGGTTTTTGACTAGACCTACAGACATCCCATCATCTTTCCTGAGAATCTTCCTCCTCCAACTTCAGCATTCCACGATTTTGTAAATGGTCATTAGTGACCCAAATGTTATCTTAACTCTAGCTTTTTTATTCACTAGTGAAGAGCAACATCCAATCCATTCCAGCATTTGCATGCATATAAGAATAACTCCATGTCTTTAAATTCTTTTGATTTCATAAAAGCAAACTGAAGCCATCTTCATTAGAGTCTGCACAGCTGACAGACTTGCCCACTGTGCAGAGTACATGAGAGTTGGCTGTGATGAAGACTGAGGACTCAAACTCAGAATGACTGCAATTTCACATACATTGCATTTGAAAATGTGCCAGTCTAGATGACAGATGTTACTGTTTCTTGTGTGATTAATATAGGTTTGTCTTAACTTTTTGCTGCATTATGAAAACCCTCAGGGGTACTTATTTTCTTATTTTTCTTGGCTGGGTGAAAGGTAACACTACAGAATGTTACAGATTTTGGACTTACTGCGTCAGTCATCTGCTTGGAGAGCTCACTCAAAGTTTCTAAAGCATTTATTAAGAACAGAAGACAAGAAAAATTTCTGGAGGATTTCTGTCTCACCTTTCCATTTAAAGGGAGATGTAAGCCGTCTTTTACAGTGTCACACAATACCTAATTCCAGTATATACACCTTCAGTTAGCTTCCTGCTTTAAACTAGTACTTACTTTAAATGTAAGTACTGTTTATACAGAAAAAAACTTCTGTGATGTTTTTATAGGATGCCTTAAATTTCTGATTTTGGTGAAATTCAGAGGTAAAGAAAAAAAAAAGAGTCAGAAAGTAGAAATAGACTCAAAATCCTCCAAATTATGTATCTTTTAGTGATTAATTTGTGTACAGTACTGAGATATTGGATTCTGTCAATATGTTTCTGTAATGCAACACAAGCCTTCAGATGAGTATTGACCACTGAAAAAATGGAAGAAAATGATGGTCATGCTGTACTGTATTAGTCTTGTAGTTTACACTCCCTTGCGAGAGAGACTAAATTCTGAAACAACTTAAAACTTTCTAAAGCTACAGTGAAGTTAAATGAAGGAATGCCTCTTTTTAGGTCTTTTATAATTAATGACTGTAGAAGGCTTTGTTTTCTTTAATACAGTACTTTTTTCCTTTGTAAAAAATACTGCCATTAGCTTTGATATATTTTTGTGTATTTCCTGATGTTGTAGTGACAAGACAAGACACAGGGCAGTGTAAAATTACATGCTCATTTTTCAGCCTGTTCAATGTTCCCTGTTAGTTTTAAGGCTGTAGATTTATGGGAAAACAGGCCATTCAGTCATGCTTTTCTGATCAGCAGGAATTATTGTGAACTTACTCAGTTTCTCATCTGATATCTGTAATTGAAATTATGTTCTCTGAAGGTGTTAAAGTTGAGATCTCTAACTATGGAATAAAAAATAGAATTCCTTATTACCCAGTTTTCATTCATTTCATATGGTCATCCAATGACCATACCTCTGCCAAGCAGCAAGAATGGCATTTACCAAAGCAGAAATAGAGGAACTTGCTGTTAGTACATGGGGTCATAGAATGACTTGAGTTAAAAGGAACCTTAAAGACCATTAAGTTCCAACACCCCTGCTCTGGTCAGGGATGCCTTTCACTAGACCAATTCTAGGGATGGGGCAACCTATTCCAGAATCTCACTACTCTCACAGTAAAGAATTTCTTCCTAATATCTAATCTGAACCTATTATAATTTTAAGATATTCCCCCTTGTCCTGTTACCACATGCTCTTGTAAAAAGTCTCTCTCCATCTTTTTTCAGGTCTCTTCAGGTACTGGAAGGGCATAATTAGGTCACCCCAAAGCCTTCTTTTTTCCAGGCAGAACAATCCAAATTCTCCCAGACTTTCCTCATAGGAGAGGTGCTTCATCCTTTCAGACATCTTGGTGGCCCTCCTCTGGACTTGCTCCAACAGGTCTATGTCCTCTCTGTGCAGGGGACCCAGAGCTGGATGCAGTACTTGAGGTGGGATCTCACTAGAGCAGAGTAGAGGGACAGAATCACCTCCCTCGCCCTGCTGCTTTTGATGCAGCCCAGAATACAATTGGCTTTCTGGGCTCCAAGTGCACATTGCTGGCTCTTGTCCAGCCTCTCATCCAGCAGCACCCCAAGTTCTTCTCAGCAAGGCTGCTCTCAATCTGTTCATCCCCCAGCCTTAATTGATACTGAGGATTGCCCTGACCCAGGTGCAGCACCATATACTTGGTCCTGTAAAACCACATGACATTCCCATGGGCCCATTTCATGAGCTTGTCCAGGTTCCTCTGGATGGCATTCCATCCTTCAAGAATGTCAACCACACCATCCAGGTTGGTGTCATCTGCAAATTTGCTGAGGGGAGCACTTGATTCCTTTGTCTGTGTCATTAGTGAAGATATTTAATAACAGTGTTCTCAATTTGGACCCCTGAGGGACACCACTTGTCACTTAACGTCCATTGGTACTCTGAGACATTGACCACTACCCTCTGGATGCAACTGTCCAACCAATTGCTTATGCATCTAACTGTCCACTCATCAAGTCCATCTCTCTCCAATTTAGAGAAGGATATTATGGGGAATCCTGTCAAAGGCTTTACAGAGGTCCAGATAAATGATAGCTGTAGCCCTTCCCTTGTCCACTAATGTTCTGATTGCATCATAGAAGGCTACTCGGTTGATCAGGCAGGACTTGTCCTTGGCGAACCCATGCTGGCTTTCCTGAATCACTTCCCTGTTCTCCATGTGCCTTAGCACAGCTTCTAGAAGGATCTAATCCATGATCTTCCCAAGCACAGAGGTGAGACTGACAAGTCAGTAGTCCCCAGGCTCTCCTTTCTATGCTTTTTAAAGATCGGTATAATGCTTCCCTTTTTTGCAGTCACCTGGGAGTTCACCTGACTTCCATGACTTTTCAAATATCATGGAGAGTGGCTTGGCAACTACATCAGCCAACTCCCTCAGGACTCTGGAATACTTCTCATCAGGTACCATAGACTTTTGTGCATTTAAGTTCCTCAGGTGGTCGTGAACCTAATTGTTATTCACAGTAGGAAGCACTTCCCTCCCCCAGTTCTCATCCTGCTGTCCATCCACTCGACAGGTGTGGAAAGAGAGGTTGCCATTGAAAATTTGAGGAAAAAAATGTTGTTGAGTACCTCAGGTTTCTCCTCATCCATTGTTATCAGTTTCCCAGCATTGTTTGTTGGGGGTACACCTTCTTTGACCTGCCTTTTCTGGTTAAAATATCTGTAGAAGCCCTTCCTGTTATTCTTTGAGTCCCTTGCCAGGTTCAGGTCCAGGTTCACCCTGGCCTTCCGAACTCCATCCCAACACAACAGAAGTTCATCTTCATACTCTTCCCAGGTTACCTGTCTTGGTTTCCACTGCCTATGCATCTGCTTCTTTTGCTTTAGTATGACCATCAGTCCCCACTCAGTTACATCTGTCTCTTGCCTTCCTTGCACCATTTCTTGCTCCAAGACAGACATGAATCTTTCTAAGTATGAAAACATAAGCATTACACAGACAGAAACAAATAAACATGCAATTAGTTTGTATAATGTTTAAAAAGTAACTTTTAAGCTATTTGTGATTAATACAGGTTAATTCACATTAATTTCACATTAATATGTGAAAGTGGTCTCAAAAACCAAATCTATTGGACACACTGCAAGCCTCACATGCTTTTTGAACCTACAGGATCAACTTATAATCTACATTTGCCTTTTAGTGTAGACCTTTTTCCCTATTTGGCAGGAATAACCAAGGAAGAAGTCTTCATTTAATCAAGGATAAAATTCACTCTTTCATTATATGAAATAAAACCACAGTGTACCATGAAGACACAGATGGAGATTTTCATATGGTAATGAAATTTTATGTAAGGTATTCGAATGTTTGTTGAGGCACAATATGCTAAGGTAGTTTTCTAAAGATTTAAAAATAATCTTGCAGACCTTTACAGCTATTTTGTGGTTTCAGAACTTTTGGCATGATTTACTGTATCATAACTGATGTAATGAAAGAAAATAAAAGAGATGCTTTTAAAAATACACAGAATATTTGGAATATTTTTTAGTATATAAACTGGTTTATAGTTGCAGAAATCCAGGCTTCTGGGCACAGTTTGGATTTTGGTGTCTGCTATAATCTTTCAGTTTTATAGTGTTACTGGAAATAATTTTTCCTTACTGGTGGATGCATTCCTTTCTTTCTTTCCAAATAACTTGAATCTTTCACACTACCAGTTTTCTTTTTTTCAAGTTACTTCATTCAGCCATTTTCTTTCCTTTCTTTAAGTCAGACTAAGTGAATATGAAACTTTGGTATTATTCCTGTTGCTAAAAATTAATTTTGGAACTATACTGGTCCATACAGTTCATATACTGTTCTGCGTCCTGTGAAGATTATCTTATTTAACTACAATAGTCTTTTAAAGTTTACAATACTATTGTCATAATTCAAGCAAACCTGTTATCTTTGATTAATATTAGTATTGGTCCTAGATTTAGGACTAGCCAGATTGCATCTTAAGACTTTGAGTTTAAGCGATGTAGTAACAACTGTCTCATTATCAAATTGTAAAGTTACTAATATGCAAAATGCAAGCAAAAAACCAGTAGTAATACAATAACTATCTAGGATATCACTATCTAGGATATAGAAGGATATCACTACCTATCCTCCTTTCACTGCAGGCTGTGATTCAGCTAAACCTTGCGCATGTTTAACTTTGGATGTTGTGGTTTGTCCCATTGGCTTCAGTGATCAGAGTAGGAAAGGACCTACTAGTTTCCTAGTAGAAAAGGACCTAAAAACGTGTAATTCTCATTTTCTCCAAAGCTCTCCTGTTACTGAAAATTTTGTTGGAGGATTGTGGAAACTTTAGAAAACATTAGGGTAACAGCAGGGACACAACATTAGTGTCCAATTCTTCTATATAATGCACACTTAAGATGTGAGATTTTAGTGTAAGTTACCTTTTCTAATGCTGGGATGCCACCTGTTTTAAGAGGTTCTACTGACATTTTGTTAAAAAAACTAGGCTTTTTTTCTTGAATGTTTGGCTAACATTTTTGCTTTTCTTCCTTTGCCTTCCTCCAACAGTCATCCTCTATATGCTGTCAGACTTTTCCAGTATGCTAAGTTCTTATTTTTTGTCGGCTTGCTGTCCTTGTATCATTTGAAGTCAGGGATGCTGATCTTGTGTGCTTTGTCACCTGTGCTTTAACCTCTCTGCATGTGCAATGCCAAATAAACATATTGTTATAAGACTAGCCTTCACTAACAGTGCAATTGTGGTAATCTTCTCTTGCTGTTGTTCACATGTTTTCTTTTACTTTTGTGTGGTATAGTAGTGTTGTGGTATGGTAAAGTGATACTGCATATTTGTTTACAGAAGTACAGGAATGTGCATGTTTCATTAAAATTATGGGCTTCTTTGGTATAATTTCAAAATGGGATGTCCAAGAATATGTCTTTGACATTATACTAATGTAAAGCTATGAGAAATACTTCAGTTGCTTTCTCAGTTTTATTAAACCACTATAGCTTCTATTTTCTCAGGGATTTATTTGTGGCAGCTTAAAAGTTTGATGGAATGATATTATGAAACTGTTATGTACATTATTGAGGAGGAGAGCTATGTGCAGGTGCTTTATGACTGAGAAACTTGTAATGAATAAATTAGTTTAGAAGACTTTGTATCTGGCAATTGACCAAGGCTTAGCAATTACCCATGTCATCGAAATGTATTTTCATTTAAATACAAAAGATTCCTGTAGCATCAGTGACAAGCTTCTAAACCAAGGTATTATAAACAGTATCCATTTAAACAAAGTCCACTTCAGTAGTAATATATTACTAAGGATCATCTTAGCTTTTCAAGCTGTGCAGTAACGATAAATAAATTGTATGAAAGAAAGAAAGCCTTAACTATATGAACAAGATACTAAAAGCACTTCCAAAAGCTGTTGTTGATGAAAGTAAGAATTAACATATCTTTCAATATAGATGCAGGAGATGAAATTTCTGTATGTATTTATGTATAGATATTGTCCTGGGGAAAGTGGAGAGGGCAAAGAGAATTTAATGGTCATAAACTACCTCAAAAAGACACCAATTTTAAGATAAACTCTTGTAGCTCTTAGTGTTAATACAATTTTTATATTTTACTTGGGCAAAACCTCCCAGTTATGCCATCTAATGTATTAATGAAAGGCAGGATATTTATCTGCATTTGTGTTGTCTCTCTCATGTTGTACACTGAGAACTTGCATCAAATACATAGTTGTTTGTACTGATCTTGCCATCTTCTTTTACATTTCCCTTAGTTTCTGTTTGAAGGTACCCATCTCTTAACAGCCCAGGTTCTCAGTGAGATCACAAAGATGTGATCCTATTTCTTGGAAGTATTTTAAACTTTGAAGCTCCTATTTATTGCAGGGCAGGATTGTGGATTCCTGTCACCAGTGAGGTCTCACACTGTCATGCAGTGCATAATTATTAAATAGGAATTTGGGTACCCAAAATCTGACCACTGGCAGAAATTTTGAGATGTGACTATGTCTGTATTAATACATATGTCAATATTTATACTTCACCCCTCTGTGAATACCCATATAATGTTAATGCTCTTGTGTGAAGTCTGTAACAAACACACTTTCTTCAATTTGAAGAACTTGTTTTATAGAAAATTTTTTTTGTGGAAGTTTTTAATATCCACATGACCTGGGAATGAAATTCTATAATTGTGGCTAGATGGTGCACTGTAAAATGGGCTGAAACAAAAGTGCTTCCTCCTCCTTCTCCCTCCCCATTTTTCCACCTGCTTGCAAAAAGCTGTCTTTTTCTTTTGTTTTCAGGTGAGCCTCGTAATTAACCTTCTGTGCCTGATCTAGGCCTGCAGGAAAGGCCTGCAGCATCTGTAACACTGGCAGCAGCGTGGTATTTCCAGGCAGGCAGGGTGGGGAGCCAGTCCATGGCTTTGTCTGAGCAGCTGAAAACTTCATCTGAGCCATGCCGTGGTGTACAGTAACACCGACCTGTGCCATCGGCAAGGAAAGCACTGAGCAAGTGTTGGGGCCAGTATTTATAGACCACTACGTAGCAGTCCTGGAGAGAGAGACAGAGAGGGAGTGCGAGAAAAATCTTGGCTGAACTGAGGGCAATTTTATTTCAGGTTTCTGTTACTTAAGCAACATTAAGTAAAACCCCCTTGTTGAGTTTAATCTTCTTTCTGAACCGTTACCTGCTCCACGTTATGACCAGGTGGAAGCAACAGATTTAAAACAACATTCAAGGGTAAGTAGTTGATTTAGTGTCACTTTTACCTCCAGTGTCCCAGCCAGCTCACTGCCCTTTGAGGACGCTGCTTGAAGAGCTCAGTGCTGTGACTGAGGTGTAGTGCTGCCTTTTGCATAAAGATGTTCTGCATGTGGAGATTTTGTATACAGTTACGGAGGAATATCGTGTGGTTTCTTCATTTAGCAACATGCCTGAAAGGGTCAGTCAGCATCAGAAAAGAAAATACACATGGTCTACTTCCACTACTGAAAGTAGTGTGGGTTGTCTAAAATAGTGTCTCATAGTAATGTCTAGATTGTGGCTTAAAACATCTGTTTCTTGATGTATAGCTGGTTGTACTTGCATGGCAAGTCTGCTGTCCTATATGAACTGCTTTTAGTGGCAAAAAGTGAAAAAAAATTTGACTTCTGGCTGCTGTTGTATTAGCAATCAGGGTCAGTACTCAGTCTTTCTATGAGGAGCAGGACAGTAGTTAATGGATGTTCTTGCATACTTCAGTTAAGAAAATAATTTTGAAAAAGGTGGGGAAGTGAGTGGGTTATTAGGAGAGAAAAATTCCCCTTCCTTCGTGAATTGGTCAAGGTGACATAGAACACACACCCCTGCAGGACATTCCCTGATAGCAGAGGGGAAATGATTGTTTACAGCAAACTCTTATAACCAAAGTGAAAGGGAGATTCTTCCTCCCTTTCCTTCACTCAGGCAGCTTCCTACAGCTTTTGAAAAATGAACCTTTTTCCATTACTCACAGTATCTTTTTCAACAGCCCCCTCAATACATACAGGCTGCTGAGTTCATTAGTCTTTTTTGTTTGCGTATTCTAGGATGTAATTTTAAAAGTGAGGTTACCTAAAAAGGGGATAATTCTTCTAAAACTCTCTCCTGGCACCAACATGTGAAATCTGTACAATTCAACATTGATGTTTACTATGGTTAAATCAGAGAAGATTAATGTGTTGCTTAAAGAACACAGCATTTCCCTGAATGAAATTTATCAGTTGACAGCCCTAGAATTACTTCTTTAAGTTAAGAAAATATAGACTTTGGCACTGGTTGGAGATTTTTGGGGGTGAGTGGGAGGGTGGCTTGCGACTTCAGAGGGTGTTAGAAACATACTGAATATGTGTTGAAAACAAAAGTCTGTTGAAATAACGTTAAGCTTGAAGCTCAAACTAACAAATATAAGGAAATGCAAGATAGGGCTCACGTTAGATCTTTAGCCTTACTTGTTAACACCAGTGTTCTGCATGCACGGGATATGTAATGTAAGCCACTATCCACCCATTTAAGACATAGCGAGTAAAGGACAAGAACAATGGTGTTTTCCAGATAAGAAAAGCAGTCTGTATGAGAATCTTTGGAAAACATGTCTATATTTAAAGATCATGATGATCATTTTTTCCTATGTTGTATCATATATTTCCCTTTTTTGTTAGATACTTTTATTACAACCGCTAGAAACAGAAATGTACATGAAAAGGACATTTAACACTATTAAAACTGATCTCTTGGGAAATTCTCTCATTACAGAGCTATTCCAGTACATGGACATTGAAAAACTAAAAGAAGATAAAGAATCAGCTGCCTTATAACTAGTGAATTTTATAGAGGACAGCACTGTCGCATCTCTTTAGGGTTTATAAATAAATTATAAATGCAAGATGAAACCTCCTATTTTTTCCCTCTTCCTTGCCCAAATTTGTCTGGGCTTCTATTTGAAGGTTATATAGATGTTCTTTGTCTAGTACCTTAGCCAAAATGCAACTAATAAGAAATTAGAGAAAGTACAGTTGTTGAAAAGGGACTTAGCATATTGTATTTGGAAACAGTAGATTACAAGGCTTTAGTTTACATCCTCAGACTTTTAATACTGTGACTGTACATCCCTAGATGTACAGCCTTGACAGGTTTTACTATTATTGTACTTTATTGTGCCTTTTACTACTGTAGGCATACAATTGATTTACCATTGGCAAACCTGCGTGGTCTTTACAGAGCATAAACTGTTCTTCAGTAACTGCCTCTGTGTGCATATCATTACCCTGGGTAAATGTGGCTTATCTGCTGGTAAACAGGTAAAAAAAGGTATCTCATTTGTAATCAAGGACCATAAACTGCAAGTGTGTACAGCATTGTGGAGTAGCTAATGCAGAATAGTACCATCTAACCTAACAATGAGGTAGGTTGTTTGCTTTCTCATATAATTTAGTAAAACATTTTCTATTTTGCAAATTTAAGGGAAATTCAGGGGAAGATGTGGAGAAAATGTCAGGATTATAGATTGCTGGTCTCACCTCAGGGAAAAGAATAGCCTCTGAGCTGAATTTGACCTGTTCATGAAGATCTTGATATAAGTACATATGAGCTCTGTAGGTATTTTTTTTTCTTCGTGATGGAGTTTTCTTGACCTCTCCTAAGCCCCACAGAGAGATGCTTTAATGGCATGTTAACCTACTGATCAGTGAACTCTGTGCTAATGGGTCATGCTACAGGCAAAGATTTTCTCTCTGATTGCTGGGATTATCCATGGAAAGTCCAATTACCTGCTGGGGCTGGGGTGAGAAAAGTCACACGCTGCCTCTTCAGCACTTGTGTCTGTAGGAGTTGTAACAGCATTGGGTGTTGCAGGGTTTAATGTTGGGGCTTTTTGACTATTGTTGACTTGCCTGGGAGGGCTGTCAGTGGTTACCCACTAGGATGGGAGGAACTCCCAGGATGAGTGGGGCTGAAGTTTTCTTCTAGAGGTTTTACCAGACTGATGGCTTGTAGGAAGGCTTCACATGGAAGGACAGTAGGGATAACGCTTTTTATGATGCCCCCTCCACCATTAATAATTGGAGCAGGAGCACAGATATATAAATGCATTAGTGGGTATGGCTCTATCTCTCTGCAACTATGTTGTCTTAGGGATTGGATGCAGGTTGTCTTTGGTTTTCTGAATGTTAAAAGCCAGCCTACACCTTTGTAAGTCATTCTGGAGCTTGAAACTCATCGTATCACTTCAGCCTTAGCATTGCTTTTCCAGGGATAGTATAAACTGGGATGTTTACTTTCTTGTGCTTTCTTGCTATTTGTCTTGCTCTCATGTTCCATTTGAGGAGTCCCTGTCAGAATAATCAGGTTGACACAACAGAATAATTCATGCTCTGCATTCATAGCAGAAATGAGATTATGGCATAGTCAAAAAAAATGTTATCTCTGAAAAACGTAAGATTTTTTTTTTTTTTTTTTTAAAAAGCATGTATATGTAACAATAACTTCATAGAAATAGGTGCATGCCTTAGTTGAGGGTAGTCCTTTGGAGTCCTTACAATGGACAAATAACATAGGTAGTCCCTGGGGGTTTTGGCGATTTATCAGGGACGGGGGGAGGGCTGAGCATGATTTCTGACGTTACTCCTAATGATGGTATGCTGGTATGGGAGCTCAGCTTTTAACACATCAATTTAGAAGAAAACGTATTTTGGAAAGCTGTCTTGGATCTGAGAATGTGTTTCTAGTCAGGACCAGAACTACAAAGACCGTTGTATTAAATATCCAATACCTGGTGTAGAGAGCAAATATGTGGGTTGCGAAGGCTTCAGGTCTAATTTCATGGGCTTGTCTGATTCAGATCGGGGATGTGGGGCCTCATTTCCTACTTTGTAGTTGAACACTTCAAGCCTCTTCACCCAAGGCTATTTGTCTTCATATGTATTCTGGGATGCTTATTGGACTGGGGACTCAGACCTGCATCTCCCATCTTGTGATTCTTCTAATGTCTGGGCTATTGGGTCATTCTGTGTTTTGTGATCTGTCTTACTAAATACTAATTTCTGTGTGCAGATTTTATAATTCAGAGCAGGCTATTGCATATTCTTTCTTTCTGTGATTTTTGGATTTGTTTCTGTTTGTTTGGTTGTTTTTTTAATATTCCTTTCCATTCAGACATCATCTTGGGGCAAACTCTTACCTGATAATAAATGTGACAGTGCTTGTTTTCATCTTCAGGCTGGCTTCTTTTGCATTGTTTTGTTCTTTTTTAAATATCGGTGTTCTCATGCAGAGACAGGAAAATCGGCATACATTTGCTCTTTATGCCAGTATTGCCTCAATTGTGATACTTTCCAGTGTCAGAAGAATGGCACCTGCATCTTTTCATTGACATATCTTCCTGATGATGACTTTGAGAGCTCTTCAGGTTTTGTAGTAATAAATATGAAAGCAAATAAAATAAAAAAGCAAAAACGTGCTTATGCAATCAAAGAAAACCATTTATGTTTTGGGAGTCGGTGTTCTTTCCATCTTTAAGAAAGCTCCTTCTTGTGGCCCATCTCTCCCAGAAGGGATTTTGCCTTCTCTATTCTTTCCCACCTTTAAATTTGTGACTGGGCATATTATTTTCCTGAAAAACCTTCTCAATGAGACCATTTGAACCTTCCCTGTAGGTGTCCTGTACAGCAATGTTATTGGCAGGCTGCCATGGATATTTAAAAATTTAACTGGCACTGGAACTTAGTCCTTGAATAGATAATGAGTATTGGATTTTTCAGTTTGATTTGTATTTGCAAACCGTTACCAAGTGCCGCTTAGTATTGAATTTCACCTGTAACTGAGAAAACCTTAGTCAAAGTGGTTACATCAACAACATTAGGTATAGATACCATGAGTATTTAATATCGAAGGGAAATGCTGCTTATCCTGAGGGCAGGTGCACATTCAATAGCACATAAAAATACAGAACACTGTATTTGTGGGCACTAAGTCCCTTGATCACTGACCTTTATCTTTTTTCCTGCTCACAGGAAGTCCAGTCTTATTTGAGCGAGACTTTAGTCACTTCACTGGCGCTCATTTAGGCAAACCAAGAATGCAGAGAATTACATGTGGTTGCTCATTAATACTGGTTTAGAAATAGCACTCGCAGTGTGATAAGTCCTTTCAGGTTTATCTTAATCTATGATGTGAGAGTACTTACAGCAAAAGAACGCTCAAGTTTTCATGCCATTTAAAACAACTTTTTTTTTATGTCTGCTACTACTGCTTTCAAGTTCTTTGTAGTTTTTAAAATTTGAGTAAAAAATGATATTGCCATTGATTACACTTCTCTGTGATTTGGAGTTAAACTACTGAGTACTGGTCGTTACAGACACACCTTGAAATAGTTTCACAGAAGGATTTCACAGAATATTTTGTGTTGGAGGGGATCCATGAGGATCATTGAGTCCAGCTCTTAAGTGAATGGCCCATACAGGGATCAAGCTCACAACTTTTGTTTTATTAGCACCGTGCTCTACCCAATTGAGTTAATCTATTGACATTCTTGAATTTTAGGAGTTACAAATGCACAGAACCTCCTTGACTATACAGAAAAAAGGATTTGGGAAAAGAGCTGGAGCTTTTATGTGCTTTTTAGTTAAGATGCTGCCTTTCATGTTGGGAAATAGAGGCAGATTTTAACATGGATGACCTCAGCAAAATAGCAGTGCTTCAAACAATGACCATGAAGAGGAAGGACTAGGCAACTACTCTGTGTTCTAAAGTGCAGATTGAAAGTCTTTGGCCTGTTCCTTCCTGTGTCAAATTGGCACTCAAGAATGTATTTCTTGCAGCAGAGGACACAGTACTCTGATTTTTCTTTATCCTTTGTGTCCCACATTGTTACTTGGCCCACAGGCCGTATGTTTGGAATCTCTCTCTTAAGGTCAGAATACCCTTGACTTACATATTGCACTATGTGCCAGGGCACTGAAGTGGGACCATGGTTACTATAAAAATTAAAATAAGCCAGTGAATTGTAGTTATTTACCGTATTTCATCCCACCTCAGAAAGCATAAGTGTAAAGTTTGATTTTTAATTAACAAGCACATTGTCCTAGTGCTTTGACTTGGAAAATCACATATCAGTATCTAGACAGTTTAGCAGACCATTCATTTCTCCCTCCAATCCTTTGAATTCCCAGGAATGTTTTTCCTCTTACTTTTAGTAGCACAGGCACATATGAGGTATTAATGATCAAGGTAAAGTGAAGGGTAATAATTGATTAAGACTATGCCATTGGCTAAACAAAACAAAGCAAAAACCCCAACCCTTCCCATCCCTATATCTCCTTCATTTCATCACTACAATGACCCATGATAGCACCCACCAAGAGCTTCTCCTACTAAACTTGCAATGTATCCTTCTGTTTATTATCAGAACCTTTCTGGAAAATTGAGCTTGACAATGAGATGGTGAAGGCACCGGGAATCAGAGTGACCTGGGACACGCAGTTCTGCTAAAACCTTTCAAGGTCCGTAGAGTGCCTTTTCCTTTCCAACGAATCGAATTACCAACTGGGCAGCTAGTTCACTTAGCTAATCATTAATGCGGGACCTGTGAATTATGGAGCTTGTAACCCTTTCTCTTGCTAATTAATTTTTTGTGTGTACTAAAATACTTTTCCTTCTGGTGCTGTGAGAGCCTTTAGCAGGGACAAGTGCACTGAAACCTGGCCTGGGTTGTCCCAGAGGCTGCCCTGCTGTTGCCTTGTTTTGGAGGAAACCCATTCTGCCAGCATCCTCTTGCTTGGCCGGCAAATTTGGTGACTGGTCTGTGGTAGGTGCAGTTGGGGGGCTGCTCGTTTTGGCCCTGAGGGTTAGGCATCAGCTGCCCCAGGAGGTCCTGGTGCCTGCAGAGGTGTGTGAGGTGAGATTCTATGCTATACTCTTCACTTGGGATGTTTTTCATTTGGGATAACTCCTTCTTGTGCTGAAAAGTGGTCTAATAAGTTTGATGCATGTGTAGTGGTGTAGTTCTGGTGGCTTTAGTAAACGTGGACTTTAGCTCCCTTGTGCCAGTAGAGCGGGGCTAGGTTAAACTCCAGGTGAAGTTCATCTCTATTCCTTCTTCACAGTGCTTGTCTCCTCCACACATGATACACAAGATCACCATGGATTTGAGAGTAGCTTTTATATCGTGTTTTCTCAGCGTGATAACAGAATGAATTTGAAAGGATTACTCTTGTGTGTGGTATAAGATTTTTGCTTTATTTTATACCAGTTAGAAAAAAAAGATATTTCTCATTTCCTGATATTAGCACAGGCATCAAATGACAGGTGCTAACTCAATTTCTGAAGCCACCAAGAGCAGCTGTGCACCTCTCACTAGAGTGCAAACAGTTTTTCTGCAGCCCTTTTGAATATTTTGAGGGAAGGAAATCTCATACTTGCTGGATGTTACTGGAAAGGGATTCTATTTCAAAAGCAGTCACTTTCCCAGTTTTTAACAAGTCCAGCTAAGATGCTGTGGGGTACAGGAATTGTTTGTAAAGTGCATAAATGGTTAGAAACTGACTGTGTACAAATGCTATAATCTTTTTCCAGAGATCCAAAATCTGTCTCTCTTCCAAGATATATTTGCTCTTCTTGGTTCAAAAATAAATCCTCATGACTTTTTACTTTTATCTGCTCTATAGTGGTATGAGAAAATGAGCTGTATTCTGTTCTGGTTTGTTGATTGTCAACAAAATTGTTAATTGCTTCTAATGTGAGTCAGAGAGCACAGAGCGCAACTTCAGGTCAGGCTCCAGGTGTTGTTTGTAAAGCAGACTGTTGGAAGAACAACTTCTTGTTGTTTTGTTTGTTTTAAACTTGTAGATTGAGAAAATGTACTTTCTAAGAGAAATACTGATTTTTCATTGCATCCCTTCTGTCAAACTACTTTTCATTCTATACTCGCACTTGCAGGTCTTATTTCTCTCACAGGGTTTTTTTAATATTTCTAGCAGTTATCAGCATCCTAACTTTTTCCACCCTCAGAGCTCTTTAGACTAAAGTAATATCTAACACTTAAATAGCAATTTGCATCTTGAGAAGATTTTAAAAGTCTCCATTAATATTTCTTTCCTGAGAGTAACAGCAACGTGCACGTTTTTAAGATGAAAGCTGAGAGTGTGCTAAGTAACTCATTCTGAGCATGCAAGGAATTGCCATTTAATCTCATAGTAAGTGACTTGAGCATGTAATTAGCTTTCAGCTCTAAGCATATTATAAAAAAGAAACATGAACTGCAGTGTAGTTACTCAACCTGTACTGAGTCAGTTAGTACTTTGTAAAATGTGCCTGGGAGGGACTGACTCTTGTTCCTGAGACTGGGCTGAGCATCTGGATGGTGTCTCCATAACACAACATTGAAATAAGCAGGCATATTTGCCATGCGTCATCATCTTAGCTCTTTAACTCAAATGAAGTAAAAGTTACTATCTCTTTGCAGTTCAGGTTTTCCATGAAATGCAGGGCATGATGTAGATGAGAGACAGATTTGATTTTGACAGAGAGTCCACTGAAGTCATCTATAAAACTAACAGCAAGACAGCAAATCAAGGGATATAGGGTCATAATGCAGTTCAGTGTGAAGAAGCCACTATACTCTTGGTTTGATTTCCATGAGCAGTAATTTAATGGTTCAAAATGATGCAAATCGTATTATGTCTTTGGGTTTTTTAATAGATCTTTTCTTATTCAAGGTAGTTAGAAAGATGAATGGTTAAAAAAAGTAAAACAAGTTCTGTTTTCTTTTAAAATGATAAGTGAATTGAGAATGCAATTTAAACAGGCTGAAGAGTATATCATAATGTAGACATAATTTTGAGAACCTTCTTTAAAAACTCCTGATTATAGGGGTGCATGATACAGGAACAAAATGGAAAATTTTAGGATAAGGTAAATTTATGCTGTATTTGGTGTTGATCTACAAAGTATTGTTAACCTGTATGCCCAGCTGGAGAATACTGTATGAGTAGTCATACTAAAAGTATCTTGAGAAACCCAACAGCTAAACGTTAGAGCTATGTTTTATGCCTTCTTATAAGCTGAAAAATATCTAGAGTGAAAGAATATAAATACTGGAAATCTTCCACAAAGCAAAAGAAAAAAGTTGTAATGAGACTAATCCTAATCAAGTTATTTAAATAATAATGAATGTCAACATCAGTGAAAGTGCATGCTTATTGCAAATAAATAAATACACTCAAATACATATTATCTGAAAACATTATCTGGTGTAGTTGCTCATGGTTATATTTCTCTTTGTAAAGGTAAGATTCTACTTTATAAAGGAGGTATTGCAGAAATCAGGTTGTTTTAGGAATTTCAGTGGCAATTGGTCATGGAAGATGATATTACTTTGTATTAGGATGACTGGTAAAGTTTGAGGCCCTGGTGGCTACCTTTAAAATACTTACTTGCACAGGTCCTCAAAAGATTTATGAGAAACACTTACATTTCAGTTGGTGAAAATATCATGCTTGCCTTATTTATTGGCCCTGTCATCTCTATGCTTTTGGAAATATCACCTCTAATTGTTCTGAATAATTTCAGCAACACCTGCTGGAGAGCACAGAGCTGATATACTGGAAGCTTTCCCATTGTTGACGTCAGCCAACAATCCATTTGTGTCTTAAGCAGATGTTTTTCATTTCTTTTTTCACATGGGATTTACTTAGATCTATTTTCTTACTCCAGTAAAGGCCAGTCACCCCTTTCAGGCTGTTTACCATCAAAAGGCATATTGACTGGGTTACTGGCACGAAACTTACATAGACTTTGGTTCTCCACAATGTTGATTTATTTTGTGTTTTGTGAATTCACTTAATCTTCTCTGTTCCTCTGTTTTGCAGAAGTTTGACATTTCATATTTTTAATTTTCTAATTAAAAAACAAGTCTTCTACATTATCTGCCTTTAGATTACAGGTCAACCTGATGGTGTTGGCTCTGTTTTTTGGACTTACTCTGTTACCATCTTGAAACAGTGACTTTTGCTTCCACTTGATTTTAACACTTGAAGCACTTTCTTCTTTACTTGTTTACAGTCTGTATAATTTTATGAATTTCTGATTACTTCCTCACTATTCCTTTCAGGATTTTTTAAAATTTATTTTTGTACTCTGTATATATACACACACTTTTTTAATATATATATAAAGTATATATAAAGGCTTTGGTTCTCAAAAATAAATTAACATATTTTAACAAAGAATGGAATATACTCAAATGAGTGGCACTGCAATGGAAAACAATACACCCCCCCAAATATACATAGGTAGTTTGAATAATATGTAGTTTGAATCCTTTTGGTTTTGGGGTGACGTAAGAGAAAATATTAGCTATTTCTTTTGACAATATAGATCTGAATAAGTTAAAATTTCATTTTACATGGGACTTGATCAGTTAAATTTTTTGATTACTGTTCTTTGGTATGGTAGCTACACTAATCTGTTGAATATAAAATGATATTTCATCAGTATACATTATGAACAAATACGTTTCTAGTGTTTCTAAAGATTTCAGACTGGACCATTACATACAGCATTAATGTCCTCCCTCTCTTTTTCCCTCTGCCAAAAGAATTTTTCCCTCCTCCTAAAAAAAGTGCTAAAAAGCAGCAGACTTCAGCTATCCCAGAATCTCAGGGGGTTGAAGAAAGCCATACTGCTTTATAAAAGTGCAGCAAGTAAAATGGTGTTCACTTTCTCCATCTTTCTGCAGTAGGGGGAGAGTACTAAAATCAATACACTGTCCTTGAGTCACAGGTTTTGCTGGACACTTTTATAAAATCCAAATCTACAAAGTCCTGGGCAGGGGCTCTTAGTGTATCTTCTGCTGTCAATAGGGCTAGTCAGGGCTCGCAGTCTCTACATTTTTTAAGGTATTAACATTATATATCCAATGCCAGAAATGCTTTTTGCTTCTTTCACTTAGGATAGTTGTTACCATTTTGTATTCTTTCTGTTAATGAAAAACCTTTTAAAAGTATTTATTTTTCATCCAAGAGAACTTTGTTCATAAGTTAGATGTGTTTTGTACATGATTTTTTCTTGTATGGGATGTTAGTCTTCTGTCTTGGAATAAATAGAGAGGTGGATAAATAAATTAAAGTGACTCAAACAATATTATACTACTAAAGCTTAAATGTATTTTCCCTATCAGCTTATATATTGAATAACAGACTCATTATCATTAATTATTCTAAACTGACAGTTTTGTCCTGTGACTTTTGAAGCAGTATGGCCGTTTGTTTCTTGACACAAATTGAAAGTAAGTTCCACTTGCCACTTCTGTTATACTCAGGTCTCATCCTAACCAAAAAATCAAAATTATATGCATATAATGCCCAATACCTATACATTCCTTAAGACAGTATAGTTTCAGCATGAAAACATCAGGTTGTATTAGCTAAGTAAATCATGCACTTCTCCCTCCTCACTCATTCCTCATTTGTAAGATACCAAGATATTTGTATTGATACAGTTAACGGTTTACAGCCATTCTTTCTTTTGGAAGGTTCCAGTTATAATAATCTCTGCGTTCCAATTTGTGCCGTACATGGCCATCTATGTGTGTTTTTGTACCCATTCCAACCACCTGGGTCCCATTACTCCCATTTGGTTCATATTGCACTGACTTCCTGTCTGTATTATGGAATTTATTTTAATTTTTGAACATTTAACGTAAACCGTCTTGTATGGTCTATACATGAAAAAAAAATCACTACCCCACATTCTAGAAGTTTCATTTAATTTTTGCATATTCCTACTTAGCCATTGTAGTATCAGTATATAGGAAGACAATATCAAAGTATAAGAACGCTGCTTGCCAAAGTTTCTCCATAGACCAAGGAATGTTTTTAAAATACCAGTTTTTAAAATCCCCATAACTGTTGTTACAGTCATAGAAAAATGATGAAAGAGATCTCCCAGAGACATCTGGCTGTGTCCCAAGGCTGGATCCTTATATACTTAAGCCACTCTAGAGAGACAGTTTTCTGACCTTTTCTTAAGTAGATATTCTGTCAACTTTATTGGTGTCTCTAGACCACATAGAACAACAAGAATTTTTTGTTGCTCAGTGATGCCTGATGCTGAGGCTAAATTTGCTATTCTCTTTCTCACTGGGAATTCACTGGAATTTATGAGATGCTTTTTTTCGTTTCCTCAAGCCCTCTTTTATTTTAGTTTTCAAAGCATACATATATGTTTATGTATGTATATACAGGTATATAAAATGTACTAGAGCATCTTTCATAGCCTAAGTGTTTGCATTGTACTGCCCTTCAGAGATTAATGGCAGGTAGACAGGCATAGTTTATTACTTGTAAGCAAGGACAATGATAGTGCTATGCAAAAACATGTAAAGAGCCTTAGACCTTTCTACATGACTGCATAAAGACAGAGGAAGATTTGGACAAGAAAGCAGAGTTCTTTCTCTTGCTAATCAATTAGAATTTGTAATTGCATTTGAGTCCCACGAGTGAACAGAACCTACCTCCCATTGCAGAGCAGGAGGTAAACAGTGTCAATGGCCAACCTTCTTGTTTCTCTTTTACTCTTCTCACCTGATTAATGTCTTCTACCCCAGCCACACTGTTATTTTCTGTCCCTTAATCTGATGCCAGAATCTACATGAGACACATAAAATAATCTGTGCCTAGACTATCCAGTCCAAATTACAGATTTGGTATTGCACTCATAGATGTTTTTTCCAGGTTCCTGGTTATTGATACAGGAAAATATACTCACAAATGGGAAGTTAAAGCACCTCAGCAGAAACAGGGCTAAAATGTTACTCTGTGCTGGCTACCCTGCCATTTCAAACAGCAATACCAAATGGCTCTGTGCCTGTCTCAGAAGATCGTGGAGGGGATACATACTGACTTAAGTAATTCCAGAATTTTTTGCCGGGTAAGAAAATAATTGAAAGCTAAAAAGAGATTCATTTCCACAGCCATGTTGTCTAGAGACCAGTCCTTAAACTTTCTTTCTATTATGTGCCTGTTGGGGTCAAGAAAGCAAAGGGAAAATATAGTTTTTTTCCTTCCATAAACTGAAATGGCTTATATGTAGAAAGCTGTGCTATAAATACTCAAATTCTGTGAATTTTTAACTTGGTTGGAAGGCGAAAAGACAAAGGCACAGCTGAAAATGCTAGCTGATTAGTCTTGTGTATAAAATCTATATAAGGGGCAATAGCAAACTTCTGTATAAAAATTAATTAGAACACAGCACAGTCAGTTGTGATCAAAGAACATACATTTATTGTGAAATATATGGTTGCTGGAGACAATTCATTTTTAATTTATTAGATTCCATAAATTGTTTTCTGATAGGTTTTGGAACAGAGATATATCAAGCTTATTCACATAATGCTGGCTCTGGTAACTAGCTAAGTGAATTATAGTTTTGAAGTATATGCTTACCCTTTAATAGTAGTAGACATCAGCAATGAAACTACATGGAAGTAGTGCTAGTGTGTTTTCAGGATTACAAAAGCACTTCTAGCACAGTAGAACATGTTAATATTTAGCCAAATAAAACCGCATGCTACTCCTGTAAGGAGTGAGGGAGAAAGTACACCTTGATTTCATCTTACTAGTATGATGTCTTGTGTTTTTTTCTGAGATGCATATTTGAAAAGGTGGGATCTTGTTCCATTGGGGATCTGAGGTGGCTGCATCCAAGGTGCTTTCAGGTTCTTGAAACGTATATATGAATTTGTGGTGGAATTTCTCTGCATTGCTATTTTCTGTGTTGTTCCTGATCTTTTGCCAGCGACAGAACAAATCTATCCCGTTCAGAGCATGACCACCCTTTCACCCAGCTGGTTTGACTTGTGCCTTCAGATTGCCTACATATGTAGAATTTAGCCATATTGTGCTGCTCCAGCAGCTGCCTCTGGTAAAACAGACCCTTAAGGCCTTGGTTATCTCTTGCTTTGTAGTGTTGGTTCATAGAGTATTGTTAAATGTATAAAAGTAAATTTTTTTCTCACCTTTTTCCTTTTTTATTTCTGCTTTCATCCATAAGATGATACATGCTGAGCTGAAGTCAAGGAAGATGTAAAAATTACAGCGTATATAGAATTAAAAATTCAGTGTCTGTCTGATCAGTTCACTTTATAGGCATAACTATTGCAGGAGTACAGGAATGAGGAAAGAAAGTTGAGTTGTTCTCATGTTTGCAAACCCTTGATTTAACTTCACATTTCCCCTGCTGTCCTTTCAATGTAACTAGACCTTTTAGTTTGACCTGTGCTCATTCTATCCCAGTGCAGATTTGGATTCCTAACAAATAATCATCCTGTGTGACTGTGGAAACAAAACTTATTTTAATATATTACTTAAAAAAGCAGGCTTCATGGGTTTTTCCCCACCTTTTTCTGCATCCTATTGTAATTAATTTTCAAGTACAGCCCTTTGTGAGTATCAAAGATGGTCTGGTAAAGTAAAACAAGGCATTTTTTATTCAGAAGAATCCTGAAGCATCTGCTCAGTAGAAGCATGATGGCAGAAGGATGGAGAAGTGTGTATGTATTCTCAGAATTGCATTTGGGTATTCAGTACAGGACGTATGCCAAAATCTTCAGGAAAGCAGCAGGATATCCTTGTTTTAAGATTATTTTGATATCTAGGGTTTTTCTTATGTCGTTGAAATATCTGGTAGCAATTTAAATATAATATGCTCACTCCCCTCTCTTTAATTTACAGAAAGGATTGAGTTTCTCAAAAAGAAATTGTCTTTTGCGTATGTCCAGGTGTGCACATCTAAATACTGTGGAAGATTGAACAGCGTTAGACCTTTATTTTCTGAAAAAATAAGCTATTGCAAATCAGCAGGCACGAAGCCAAGTTATAATAGAATAATTTATTATAATTTAATGTAGATGGTGGATAGAATGGATAGATTGTAATTGAAGCTAAGTGAATAATTCCAGTAAATAATTTATTCAATGAATTTACCCTGTTTTCTTACTCAGAGATTGTTTTTACTGCCCCCTTCCCTCTCCCTCCTTATATTTTATAGCCTCTGGGTTTTTTTGTCTAATCAGAAGGGTGAGGGCTCTCTTTGTTTCATTATGTGCTGGGCTGTGCTGGACACTGTGGCAGTGCTGCCGTTCCATGCCTTGGCGTGCTTGGCTATGCACAGCTGGGACCCCAGGCTTAGGGGAAGTCTGGTGAAGTTGGTGGGGCTCTGTGTGGGACATGCCCATCATGGCAGCAATGCTTACAGGGACGTGGGTCTGGCTGTAACCAGCGGTGCCTGCAACCACCTGTCTTGCCACTGCAAACAGTCCTCTCTGTGCCCAGTGACTGCCAGGTTACGTCATGGGGTTTCAGAACTTCATCCTTTGGGTCCACAGTTGGGTAGGACCTCCCCAGCAAAGACCTACTCGAGACAGATAACAAGGGACTTTCTAGAGGATAAGAATCGTGTTTCACTTGGAATGTCGACATGTTCAGTTTTTGTGTGTGTGTGGTTTTTGGGTTTGGTTTTTCAAGGCTTCAAGAAGAGAGTAGAAATGTTTGTGCCATACAAACTCCTTCCAAAAAAGTGTCTCCAGTCCAAGGAATTTGTTTATTCGGTAGGAACTGTGCTCCCAAAGCCCTGTGGGGATTTGTTTCTATTACTGTATATGTTAGCATCCTGCCTAGTGATCAGGCTGGCCAACATGCTGCGTACTTGCCCATTTTCTTTCTTGTTCTGCCCTTTCTTCTAGATTTTTTCTAGCTTTTAAAACACTGTTTCTGGAGTTTGGATCTTTTAATCAAGTTTTATCTCTCCTCAGCTGCCCATCCCTTCTTCATCAGGAACTTAGACAAAGATTATGAGATGCATGTACATTCAACAGATTAATTTTTTTCCTGGTTCCCTCAAGGGCCCAAGCTAGTCCTCCACATTTCATTTAAAAATAGATGCAACTTTTGTAACATTTTCTCTCCTTATTGCTTTGAGTAGTAAGAGTTTAATGTCACAACAATTAATGTTCCTAATTGATATTTTAAGGAGGACTCACTAAAATAAATTGAGCTGTGGACATCTCATACCTCTTAGTATTCCAGATGGGTTGCAAACTTAAGTAGGTAGGCGTCGTTTCATCAATGGTGAGCAGATCTTACTGTGGTTATGAAGTTACCAGGTTCATCCTCACAGTTACTAGATCAAGGTCTGAAGATTTTAGTATTTTCATTCTGTTGTATGTGTTATGTCTTTGCTCTTCATGTTTATGTTTAGCATGTATTAATATCAAAATCCACGAGACCACAGAATTTGCTCTTCCATGTCCTGTCTCACTTCTTGCTTCCATAGCTCTAAGACACCACCTATACCTGTGGAAAAGGACTTCAGTCCTACACTGCATAACCAACACAGGGTTGGAGTGATATAACACAAGATCATCCACCTTCTCTGTGCTGCCGTGGGTCAGACTTGTTGTCATTGAGCATAACATCAAGTAGCATTTTGATTTCTTAAGGAGGCTTGCATTTTTCTTTTGTCAAAAGTGGAATTCTTTGGTTTGATAGAAATGATCTATGTACTCTTCAAAGTGACACTATTCCACTTGAACAACTTCAAAGAATTTAAGTTTCATATTAATTTATAAAAGCAAATTATTTTAATAATAGAATGTATGAACAATAGTCTAATCTGTTCAGCAGTCTCATGTATTTTTTAATAGATTCCTATATTAATATTGGAGCAAAGACAGTAATTTTTGGTGCTTTTACAGCTGTGAAAACATGCCTATTGCAAAAAGAGACTAAACTGTACCAAAGGGCACACTGTGCCAGCAATATTTAATACTTCATTGTAGGTCCACTGTTTTAAACATCTGTCCCTCATTTAGTGTATTTTTAATACAGAATTTTTAGTGTGGGCAAAAATGTAACTGTTTATAGTAAAATGCTTTCTCTGCTACTGAGAAAAAAGCAACTTAGCATTCTATGAGAAAAAGTATTTTTAGTGATTTATAGGATTTGGGTCATTTGCCTTCAACTTCCATAAAATAGTAAGTCATTTTTATTGAAAGGAGCACATTTCTAGGTTGATAAAGGAGGTTTCTGTGAAGGAAAGACGGAACCTGGAAGGGGGGAATTACCCTCCAGCCCCCATATTCTGCTGTGCATTATGCACAAAAAGGACATAAATGAGTTACTCTGCCTGAGGCAGATGAGTACAACAGTCTCCTGTACTAAAAAGGAAGAATTAGGAAGTGAGTTGTATGTGAAAGATACTGAGGTTATGGCCACCTGATGTGATTGTCAGTGTTCTGTGGGCATTGTAGAATGTTCATTTTGGAAGGGACCTTGGGAAGTCATCTAATCCTATCTAAGACACATCTTCAAATGGTGTGAGGTGAGAATGTTGGAAAGAGGTACTAGGGCCTTGCTATGAGTTAACAGTCCCTCAGCATGAGAAAAGACTCAGCACTGGTGAGGTTGCACCTCAAAGATATTGAGATGCTGGAGCAAGGCCAGACAAGAGCAATGAATTTGGTGAAGGGTTTGGAGCAAAAGTCTGTTCACAAGTGACTGAGGGAGCTGGGGTTGTTTAGCCTGGAGAAAAGGAGAATGAGGAGAGACCTTACTGCTCTCTACAACCACCTAAAAGGAGGTTGTAGTGAGGTGGGGTTCAGTCTCTTCTCCAGGTAACAAGCAGTAGGACGAGAAGATATGGCTTCAAGTTGCACCTGGAAAAGTGTAGATTGGATATGAGGAAACATTTCTTCACAGAAAGGGTGGTCAAGCGCTAGAACAGGGTGCTCAGGGAAGTGGTAAAATATACATCCCTGAAAGCGTTCAAAAAATGTGTAAACGTGTTACTTAGGGACATGGTTTAGTGGTGGCCTTGACAATGCTGAGTTAATAGTTGGACTCAATGACCTTAGAGATCTTTTACCTTAATGATTCTGTGATTCTATGACTGGCTGCAGAAAAGAGCACCACGTGTACAGTGTGTTTTACACTAGTGTAATTTCCACTTTGATTTTCTGGAAGAACACTTAAGTGAGGAAATCTTCACAGTTTTTTATGCATGTGAAAATTAGAAAGTCCTTGTGCTAGCTTGGTTGATGTGTTTTACTGTGGAAATGTAATTTTCTGTAGTGGTGAATACAGAAGAAATCATATCCAATATACTTCTCTTTGGTTTTAAACTTTTGATATTAAACATACAGACTTGCACAGCATTGCTGTGTAACATCCCTACAGTACATTAAACAAGTCCACATAAAAGCAGAGGAAAACACGGCTATCATGTGCTATGTAACAGGGCTGTCATATACTAATTTAAATTTTCTAATGCATGGCAAGTGCACATGCCCATCTCGTTTGTATATTTATCAGAAATGCAATGTAGATTAATTTCTCCCTTTCACAGGTACTTACTGCCCAATTACTGCCCAGCTTATGAAAAGGACTTCAATTTTCATCTCTAACAGCACAAAAAAGGTCTATGATTTGTGTGGTTGGTTTTTTTTGTCCTGCAGTAATGATGCTTGGCACTAATCAGCTTGTTCAGATGACATTTTCCTAGATCAGCCTGCAAGGTGGGAAAGTAAATACTGGATTTGCTATTTTGATTTGTAAAAGGAATAGGTCAGAAAGGGAACTCCGTATTGGGACTCAAGAGTTTTAACGGTGAGACTCGATGACATCTTAATTACCAGGAAAAATGTTACAGGTCTTGTGTAGGAAGAGCACTTGAAAATATATCCACAGATACATTTAATACAGCTTCCATTTGTTCTTGTATTACATCTCAGTATAATTAATTGATAAAGGTTTACATTCTATCTTATGTAAAGGGACTGTTTGAAAGGAGGAAAACAATTTGGCTCATATTAACGTTGCCTCAGCTATGCCTTCCTTTACCCTCTTTGTACAGGCATATTACTGCCTCTGAAAATGGACTAAAAAATGAGCCTAAGCTACGAACCTCCATCAAACAAAGTACTTTTCTTTACCCAGGAAATGTTTCTTGGTTGTGTATGGCATTGTTGCATTGGCAGGAGTTTTTCAACAAAATATAACAAGGCAGGAAAAGAAAATCCTTCTGAATTTATATCCAGACACTAAAGAAGTTATTAGCTTTTTTTTTTTATTAAGAAAATTTTTGTTCCATTTGTACAGGTACATGAAGTCAATGGAAGAAACTGTGGAAATTCAACATATTTTATGTTTCGGGTGTTTTTTTGAGCAGATCTAGTCTTTCGGTTTTCAGTGTGGTATGTGGATTAGAATTGAACCATTTTTAGTGATGTCCCTGACTTCAGAACATACAAGTTAAAAAACAAAAACATCCACTGGTACACCTGATGCAGGTCATAGTGGCACTAGAAAAGGAAGCCGGGATATGTCCCTTTTCATTTCTCAGAAGTGTTTTGCAAAGAGTCCTGAGAGTGTTGCTGAGCTTCATATCTTAGTGGAAAGCCTTGTGATTAATTTTCTTTGCAGAGTTAGTGCTTCACAGAAACAAAGTATTGTAAACTGAGGATTTGTTTCAATGAATGCTACAGTGTTGGTTTATAAACAGCCTTTAAGTTAAATTTATAATTATTTGAAATGAAATAATTATTTTGTGAACAGTAATTATGAATTCTTCTACATAGAATATATAGAATAAGAAAGTCCACAGGTGTGATGTATTTTAGAAGACCCATCGTCAGCCAGATCAATTGCTGGAAATTATAGAAACGTATAGTTAAAATAATTTGGGTAGACTTGATATTAACAAAAAAATTGTTTTTTGCAATATAACAGGCATACTTCTGTTCCTGTAGACACAACCAGCAGGTGACAATGCTTAAAAATTTGTCAAAATATATCAAAGATAGGGAAAAATCAATTTTCTTTTCAAATTTTTGATCATTTATGTACACTCAATAGGGTCTAATTTCAAAGAATACACATACAGAAAAGTGTAAAAAGTGTGTTTCTGAAAATGGCCAGCATGACTAGTTTCTTCATATAGGACTCTTTCAGAACAAATCCTGAAGTGGAGTTGAATTGTCAGGATGTGGTTGAGACCAAAATCCCAGTTCACAGAGGCATGAGCAGTTTTGGAGGACTGCTGAGGTAGGAACTGTGTCAAACAGCTTCTGTTATTGGCAATCTGGTCCTCTCTGCCAGGCCTCTGTCCTTGTAGGAATGCCAGGATTAGGACTGTAGCTGTACAGACTTAGACAGTAACTAAGAGAACCTGATTTTATTTGAGTTGCATCCAGGGTTAAAGCTCCAAGTGAAGCTAATTGAGAGGTACTGACTCAATTCAGGATGCCATTAGGCTCACCAAAAACTTGTCCATGGCAAGATTTACATGCCCTTTCATAAGGATATCTAAAACAAATAAAACCCCTCTGAATTCTCGTTTCATGTAAAACTGAAAAGTAAAAAGGTTTTCCCATCCCTTGTCACTGTATGCATGGTAACTGTGGTTAACATAACTTTTAAAAACATTTTTGGAACAAAATACCCCTAAAATATCACAGTACTAAGGGCTTCATTTGCACCAGGCTTAGCAGCGTGTTTCAGAAAGTGTTTCCATTTGACTGTCCCGTGAGATAAGCAGCTTCAATGTGATAGAAAGTGCTGACTTCATAGGAGATTGTAAATGACAAACTCTGCGTCAAATTTAGCTGCTCTTTGGAAGTAAAAATGGAAGCAGAGAAAATGAAAAGCCCAGTATAATTAAACAT
>WEIV01025245.1:26963-87077 GCA_013390005.1 Calyptomena viridis | reverse complement strand
CTATTATAACAGCAGCTATCTTTGTGCAAAACTAAATTACTTTCTGTCCATATTCCTACCTGCTCTTCTTCTCAGGCTCAGCAGCTTTACTCTTTCATTCCCAACTCCCCATCTTCCACCTCACCCCCTCACTACCCTCAGTAGCCCAGGTCGATGGGAAACACTTGTGATCAGTCCACAACTGTTCANCTCTAGGTTCTAGCTATATAAAATATTTACTTTCTCTGACTCATGACTTAAGGGAGACCAGCACCAAAACAACCGTTTTATACATTGTTCCTATGTTAAATAGCTGTTTTCCACATTTAGATAAAAAAAAAATTGTTATTTTCTTCCAGAGGAAACTTATTAGGTAGGACAAAATAACTTAGCAAATAATGCTACAGATCTATATTGAGCTACTTGTGGAAGATATCAGTTGTAGCTTAGGTATTGATGAGCAAACAAAACCTCTTTTGCATGCGCATTTCCATTTGGCATTTCCTCTCTTATGAAATTAATTTTTAGATTGAAAAATATTTTACCTCTTATGCTTATTGCTGTCTAACACAGGAATAATGGGGAGCTGGCACCTAAGTTTAGTTAACTTAGTCAAGTTTCTTGGGAAATACCTCCTCTGAAATTTGTTCTCTGAAACCATATTTATCACCTTCTGTCTGACAAGAGCTGAGGAATGATAGAAATAAAATATTAAGAGTGCTTCACATGCTTGTAGGAACCTGTCTACTCTATTTTTGATGACCAAACCTCTTTTCAAGAGAAAGGGAACACTTGCTGAAATAACTGTGCCAATCCAAATATATCTGAATCCTTTATAGATGTCCTTTGTTGTAGGTAGATAGGGTGGAAGTAGGGGAAAGGGAACAAACCTGTCAACCAATGAAAACCAACAACAAATTTAAAAGCTTGCAGCATTAAAGGACAACAACTAAGGATCACATTTCCCAGGTATTTTTGTTCATTGTACATTTCAATGCCTTAAAAAGCCGGAACTTGTTTCCCTTAAAATAGAGGCTGCCATAATGAGTGACATGATGGATCCATAATTTGCCTTTCAATCAGTTAGACACAGCGCCTTCAAGAAAGATACTCTTTCATTTAAGTAGTCATCTATGTTCTTTGTGAAATGTGTTTACTCATAAATATGTAATCCACTGGTGTATTGTGCTATGTATCTCTCTCAAGCACCTGGTCCACCGAGATAACCACTTATTTCTGTTACCATCTGTGATAATTGTAACAGTAGAGCTTTAGTGGAAGAGATTTATGCTTTAAAGCTGAAGGTCCAATGTTCAGATGCAGACAGTGATGGCTGAGGAGAGGCATAAATATACTTGGACCAAAAAACCCCCAAACCAACAAAACAGGACGTGTGCATTTAAATCTGACACAGTGCATGTAAAAAACCCAGCTGTTGAAAATATGCAGTTAAGATTATAAAAATATGAAATTACAAATATTAGAAAGAGGGTTATAGACATTAAATTAATTCTGTCCCATCCTATTATGATGACATGTTTTACTTCACAAAGATAATAATATTTTTTTTCTAAAACAGCAGCTTTTAGTGTGGATTGCATCCATATCATCAAAATGCACAAGAAAAAGAAAAGAAAAAGCCACAGACATTTAGTTTCTTAAGAAAGATAGTCCTAAAGATAATCCTTGCATTTGTTTGAGAGCTTATGAATTATTAATTATTCTGTTTAGCAAACAACCAGGTGCTCTTGCAGCCTATTCATACTACTCTGTGCATGTGTAAATTTCTCTGACAAATAAACAAATGTACCTAGCTAGTTGTTTTCATACATAGCATACCAATAAGCTATGAATTAACAGGTCTCACCTAAATCAAATTGCAAATGATCAATGGCACCACATTTTTTTAATGTTCAACATTCAATATAATTAATGTATTTTTCAGTAATTTATAACAATCCATAATTTTGCATATATTATAACAATAGTTTTTTTGGGTTTATTTTCTTTTCAAATATTGCACATATTTTTAGCTAGATAAAACACATGCTATATTGCACATATTTTTAGCAGCTTCTTATATGACTATTACTTGGTAAGCTAAGAGGTAACTACTTACCACAAGGAAGCAAAATAGTTTCGAGGAGCTTGATCATTATACATAAATATAGCTATTTTTCTTTTGCAGTGTTTATTAAATAATTTCAAAATTACAGTAAAGTCCATTTAAGAATACAAAATTTATTAAAATATTGACAATACTAGTTAAGTCAAACACCATTGTGTGGTGTTAGACAGGATAGATACAATCTGCTCTGATGAATTGTTTGATATAACTGATAAATTTTATATTAATCTCATGCTTTTTTTAAAAAACATTATCTCCTTTACTTGAGACAGCTAAGCAATTGTTTTATCACTCTTGTTAATGCTGATAATTCTGGGAATTTGCAGGCAAAGGAACAGATAATAAAATAAAAACAAATGTCTTCAAATTCACATTTCTATAACCATATGTATATGTATGATATGTATAAATGAACCCAAAGCTTTTCAAAAACTGGTTATTTAGTTTCTAAGCCATTAAAACAGAAACATCTGAAGACTCCTTATAAAGACTGAAAAAGCCTGTTCCTTGAGGAGGTTAAAAGTACTCCAGCTTAGCCTTCATGACTCAACATCAAGTTTTTGTAGGATAAAATGTATGATCAACACAACGACAACAACCACAACAATGGTAGTTGCATTCTAAAGGACTCCGTAGTGGATGTTAGTCTAGAAGGAAAGAGTGAATGCATCCTGATCTAGTAGAAGGTGTCTCTGCCCATGGTGAGGGGATCTGTAAAGTCCCTTCCAACCCAAACCATTCTACAATTCTATGATTTCTGAGAATAAGGTTTTACATGAAAAAAGTGAATGAAATTAAGATTTTGACAGAGGCATACCTGTTTGTGAGAAACTAGTGTACACTCTGTAAGGTACTACAAAATCAGAAATGATTAGACAGTTTATTTTCAGTAGGACTATATTTGGGATATTCCAGTACCACAAACAATTTTCACTTGTGCATGAAGAAGTAAAGTACTGCACCTTCAGAGGCCTCAGAGCAGAGGATCACTATTTTCTCAAGTAAGGAAGCACGGAGGGCTGAGCACACAGGGTGCACAGATATATTGATGCTCTCAGGTCCTAGATACTTCTCCCCCACTCCAGGGTGTTGGGCTCCCTGGGCAGAGGATCAACTTAGATTTTTTATTATATTTTTCTATTTATATTTTTCTAACAGATAATGACATGGATAATTTTTAATAATCTCCTTGGCTCATTTATCTAAAAATGTAACTTAGTTAGAAAGGATTGATAAGACTATGACACATTCATAGAGGAAGTAAAGATAATTGGCCATAATGGCTGCAGCATTTGGTTTCTATTTGGCAAAGCATAGACGGTGCTGTCTTCACAGAACTGGCCCCAGATGGACAGCTTATTTGTGAAGAAAAACATAGCTGTGGGTGGACAAAGAAGCACTCTTTGGATGAGGGACTCTGTGGATTAGGCACTCCTCTTTCAGTGAAAGAAAAGCATTGTTTCAATTCCCTCCTCTAAAGTACAAAGAGGTTAGATATTTAAATATGCCCTCTGGTCTAAATGATTGTCCTAATTATTGGTTTGGTGGCCTTGAAAATGAAGGAAAGGTACCTTCTTTTAGCTTTTGATTAACAAGTGAGTCTGCCTTTAAAACACTGGGTTTGTTTCTACATTTCCCCATAGTTTAAAAAAATCATTCAAAAATAGAGCTGATTTAATTTTTAAGCAAATTAAGTATGTCTGGATTCAAATCAAGCATTTGACTTCTGTGGAAATGGTTGCAAAAGTTTGATTTTTGAGATGACAGAAACCTGGTAATTTCCTGATCCTGCCACTGAATTGAGAAAACACAAACACGTGCACACATACAAACATTTCCTTGAGAAAACTCAGACTAGAATCTAGCTTTCATCAGCACTAGGTAACAGTTCCTCAAGACTATGGCATGCCAGCTTCGTACTTTTTGTTTCTTTACCTTTCAATGCAAACAAAGCAAAGCACAATACTTTTCTATCCTAAATTGCCTGTGTATGTAAGAAGAACTTGTGCAGATAACTGTTCTTACTGACTCGAGGAATCACTGAAGCAAAAATCAGAAAAAGAAAATAGGAAAAAACCAGCAGCCATTATTAATAGTATGGGTTTTATGTTTAAAAACATAAAAAAATTCTAAGACACTTATATTTTACTTTTTTGTCTGATTGGATGAAAGGCAGCCAGTGTTACTAAGCTTGGACTCTTTTGAAGCACACAGAAAGTGTAAACCTTTGACAGATTACACATCTGTAGATCACAAATCCTTGAGTGTATGAATACAGTTATTTTTGGAACAAGAATTTTCCTTTTTCTTTGTAATTTCCTTCCTTCTATCCTTCATGTTTCNTCCTTCCTTCCTTCCTTATCTTTCATGTTTCCTATTCTATGTCGTTAATTGGATCAAGTCAGATTTAATTCCAGTGAGACTGCTGCTCTAGTGTCACCACAATATAAGCTGTTAAATTCTTCCAAAATCTTCAATTCCTTTGTAAGTGTCAGAGACTTTTCTAGGGGGCCTTACTCTGCAAAGCGTGTGCTGGATTTTGATTAGAGTTGTCTTCTTGCTTTCTGAATATTTTTATGCATGTGTGTCAATTGGATGAATGTGTAAAACCAGTCCTACAGGGAGAGGGAAATTCCACCAATGACTATTTGGAAAATAATGATCAATGCCATGTTTTCCGGTCTTCCACCAAACAAGCACTGTTGAAACTCCAGAGGCATATTGATTCATTTCAATGCTTCATTAAAGACAATGGTCATCTTTCAGCTTAGTTTTTGGTTTTAAAGGTAGTTCAAAATTTAAAATAAATGAAATTTTAATCTAGTACACAATTGACCTTGAAATGGACAAAGATGCATTTTTGGTCTGATCTCACATGAAAATAAGACATTAACATAGCATTAGAAAAACCCCTGTGTCAAACTTTGCATTTTTATCTAGGGAAAAATAGTTTGTCCTTCATTACAATTCATTCATACTGTTTCTTATTTCTATCCTCAGTTTGAGAACACTTACTTATAAGTCACCACTAGTTAGAAAAGGTTTTATTTCTGTAGTACTTGAGGTTTCTACCAGACTGCACTGTGTGCTTTACATACTAAGGAAGTCTGAGCCTGTTCTTTAAATTCTTTTCTGTAAGTACCCATGTAAACATGAGTTGAAAGAGTCACTAGAGAGAAAATGTAGGTTCAAAAAAAAAGACCAGAGCAGTCCTGTGCCTTATTTTATGTCTGCAGCTCTTTAAAATTCTATCTCAAGTATTGAAAGCAGTTTATTTTGCACTAAAAACACTACAGTGTTTTCCCATATTACCCAAACAATAAATTAGTCCATGATTATTTTTCATTGCTGTGCTTAGACTGTTTCTGATATTGAAGAAACAGCAAAGATAAATTTGTTGGTAGAGAAACTCTTTTCTTTTTACTGTTGAACACCTACCTTGTTTCTTGGTGACTATGGATCTATATAGGTCTCTACAAAACTGTACAGAAATCAATAAACATATGCTTGTGTTTGCATAGGCACATAGTTTTTTGCATAAATATGTTTGCAGAAAGATTGAGTCTGCCTATCTATATACATACATATATAAGGAAAATTAACTTTTATTCAAAAATAAATTCAGAAATGCCTACATGATCAGAATATTATTCATAACTTTTATTGTTGATTATCAGGAATGAGAATTTCCATGCCAAAATTAAAAAAAAAAAAATGGTGCCCCTATTTTTCTATTTTAAATTAGAGAAGAAGACCAAAGTTATGATCAAAGACCAATGAGAATTTCTCATCATCAAAGAGGATCAGAACAGTCCATTTTTTTCAGTCTTGTTTATATATATCTTTTTTTAATCATTTGACATTTATAAGCTACTGTGCATATAACCCTGAAGAGTTATTTTATACTCAAAGTAATACTAAGGGAAATGGAACAATACTAGATAAGAATAGTCTGACTTCAAAACCATCAAACCAAAATTGCCTTTGCTGTCAAATTTATTTAAAATTAAGATATGAAATATTTCAAATTTCAAAACATTCTGTTCAATATTTTTGTGAGGTTCTGGTACCTGTCAAGAAATCAGCAATCTGATTAGGTAATATGTATAAAATAAAATCAACTTAGGCAGTATTAATTTTTGTTAATACTTTGAAGATTCTCAGTTAAAGGTACATTAGTTTCAGTTAAAACGTAAGAAATTTTTTTCTTCTTTTTTTTTTCTTGTTTTTCTTTTCTTTAACATGTGTGCTTCTCACTTGATTTGTTTTAATAATAAAAAAATATGTTTGCAGTTATTCTCATTCTATATGTAAAGATTTTTTCCCTACTCTGAATACTAATTTCAGATTTTTTTCTTGATATCCCTTTCATTGGAAGTCATGCCTACATCTATTTTTCTTGTGCATAAGTTCAAATCTCATTAAATGAGCAGTTGTTTGGTGTGGTAATTTCCCACAGTAAAGACTATTTTGAAGAAACTCATAAACCAGAAAATTTTAAATTAAAGAAAGCAAAGGGCGAACTGTGGCAGGACTTTATGCCTTTCAGCAAGAATTTTAGCTTCTCAGTGTCAGGGCACAGCATGGGGCATCGGGCAAGGATATGGGGATGGATCAAGGCTGGACTGGGATGTGATCTTGCTGTTGGGCAATAGGAACAGACCTGGTGAGGGAAAACAGGGTCAAACACAGTCTTGGGATGGCTGGGCAGGGGGATGGGGATGGATGGGAGGAGACTGGGCTGAACCAATATGGCCTTTCAGCTCCCCCAGAGCCATTAGGTCTTTTCTATGAAAATTTGAGCTGAAAAAAAGAAATTATAATAATATTGCTAATTTTATTAAGTTTTGGAAAGCTTCCTCCCACTATATCTAATTTTATTCTCCTTGAAATTCTGAATGTTTCCGATTGCATGGGCATACTATAATTTGGTATGCAAAACTGTCATAGCAGAAAAAATCTGAAGTAGTTTTAACCTCTGAAACATCATAGGCAAATTATACATTATTCAAGTTGATAAAACTTTCTAGAACATAAACTATAGCACAAAAGAATATTTTTTTCTCTGGAGACTCACATGTGTCTGCTTAACTGATAAAGAATATGTGAAGAGGCTCCATTCTGGGTTTTCCAACGCATCTTGTTTCAGTTCATTTGGAAACAAGAAGCCTAGGGCTGTGGGGAAGTAATAAACAATGTCAAAATTTTAAAATATATAGAAAAATCTTATTCCTTCTTGAATTTGAATTAAGATCCATTTCTCTTACATCACTACTATCAATCATCTTTGTCCAATGTTTCTTTTGCATTCATATTGAATAGGTCTTGTCCTGGAACTTATATTTTTTAGGCCCAGAAGAATGGGCTAACACAGGAAACCCTAAACTCATCTCAGTTGTTTCAACCATGTCATAGAGTTCAGTAAAAGAAATAATTAATCATATTTTTTAAAAAATGTTGAAAACGTGATTTGACCTGTTCCAGAAAGATGTCACTTTTTCCACAGGGTTTTAACTGAGATTTAAAAATAAAAAGTCTTTTGAGATTTTATTTTATTCATGAATGAAAATGAAGTTAAACAAAATAAACAATATTTGCTATTGGGTTGACCAAATAATTTTTTCAGGTTTGGTTTAGACTTCTTGGTTTGACAAGGTATTTGATATCAATTTTAAGGGAAATTGATTCTTTACCATTACCTTTAAAAAAAAATTGGAAGAGTAATGACTTGGAAAGATTGTTTTTTGAGATGTGTGCAGGATGCAGCATTACAGTTAGAGGAGCTTACTTTCTTGTGGTTTTCTCTGTGGTGTCCTNGTTCTTACAGGCCACCAGTCCTCCCAAGAAATGCTGCTCTGCTGCTCCAGCGCAAGTCTCTTCTTCCCACAGCCCACAGGACTGTATCAGGCCCCTGCTCCAGACATGGACATCAAACATCCCACAGGATCACAGCCTCTCTCGTCCAGCACTTATCTGCTCCTGAGTGGAGTCTCCCAGTCTTTCCACGGGTTGTAGGTGAATCTTCGCTCCCTATAGGTTCCCCACAGGTTGCTAGGGCCCTATTTCAGTGTTTAAGGCATCTTCTCTTTCTCCTCTCTCCGACCTTGGTGTTAATCAAACTTCTCACTCTCCTCTCTCTTAAGTGGCCATGATGTTCTGCCTAGCTTTTTTTTTCTCCTCTCCTTCTTAAATATGTTACCACGGAGGTGCTACCAGCTGGCCTTGGCTTGCTTGAAGCCAAGAAACCTCCAGCAGCTTCTTGAAGAAGCCTCTCTCATAGCCCCCTCCAACTAATAAAAAACTCTGGCTACTTAAAACCACAAAAAGTACCTTTCTAATATTTATTTTTTCCAAATCTTTTCTTGTAATTTCTTTGGAGAAAGTGGAAATATGTATCTCAAATATTAATAAATAAAATTATCATTAAACAGTATTTTCATAGAAAACTTTTGTTTATTATGCCCCAGGCAGAGTTATGATGTTCAAATTTGGAAGCTCATGTTTTTATTGGCCGTTATATTTACTGCATAATTCTGTTGTTTCAGTCCATACATATCATTCTTCTTGAAAGTGAATAGACAACTGAATACATGGAAAAATGATGTCAAGTAAAAACCATTACTGTATGACTATGTGAATTGTCAAAGCAGAAAGGGATGTGCTTTTTGGGTGAGAAAACTGAGCGATGAGGGCTTAACTTGGTTTTCTGCCCAGAGGCATGAGTGCTCCCTTGAAGACAAACATATTATTTGACCAGACAATACTTTTAAAATCACAGTTTGTACTTTAAATTTGATCAATTTTTCTGCTGAGGGAAAAGTATTTCCCCAATTTATATCTTTCAACCAAAGAAGAAATGTAGTAAAATAAAAGACAAAGTGAATCCCTGTCTCTCAACAGCTCTTAAAATTTTTCAGTAACTTTATTCAAAGAACCAGTTTCTGTTTCTTTAAACACACTTTAAAAGGATGTTTCTGAGTAATAATAACTTGTTAGCAGACAATGAAAGAGATAACAGACAGATACTCTTATGAAAATTCCTTTTATCAGACCAGTTTAATCTGGAAACTATTAGGATGGAGGAGTTAATTAGTGTTGCTATTGAGATTATAAATCCTATTATTAACTTTTTGGTTTAAAGTTCTATAATACATGTTTGATTGTTGCCATCTTCATAACACCTGAGCCAAGAAAGTCCAGTAGGATAGATGGTATTCAAATCTGGTAAAGATTTAACCCTGGGCACATTCAAAAGCGAATAAAAGTTTGTCTCCTACTCTTCTTTCTTTTTTCATGTGTGTTATTTTGCTAATCCAATGTTAACTAGATTAATGGGGTAGAAAAAAGGCATTTCTTCCTGCACGATAGTAGCTGTAGCTGAGTGCAGTGTATTTCCTGCTCAGTACTTCAGGAGTGTTGAGAACCTAATGAGCTCATATCTTCTTTCTGATAGAGAAAGAAAAAAAATTCTGCCCTAATGATTGCTTTTACAGCCAGCAATAGCAGTGTGGTTAATATATTGCTATATGAGAATTGCTTCTAGCAGCTGTCAAAGTGTGCATTCACTGTTAAGTGCTGGGGTGTAGACATCATTCTTGCTCTTGATTAACTAGGGAGTAATCAGGGAGAGAAAGGTGCAAGGAATGAAAAGGGTGACCTGAAAGAAAGGCCTGTATCCCATCACAATGACTACACTTCCTCTTAATATTTTTCTCACAGGCAAATTGAACTTGCTAGAGCTGCTAAAGCTGGGCCATCTAATGGAAATTTAATTGGTGTTGTAATTCAGATCCTTTGCTGTGACATAGTCTTTTCCCTTGTCATAAACTCTCCTGAAATGTCTCTTAACCAAGTTATATTTCTAACTTGAATGACTTTTTTTTTTTCCTGTGAGAAATTTTCTGTAATAATTAAACTATCTTTATGGCATAAAAGTAGAGCACTAGACCATCATTTGTAGAAAATGAAAGGATTTGTGATGCTTTACATAAATGTAGTTATAAACAGAAAAAGGTTTACACAGAGCACTGGTAAAAGTGTTTAATATTTTAAACTAATCGAACCCCATGACTAAGGAAGATCTTTCTGACTTTCATGACTCAATGCAGAGCTTGTTTTTTTTTGTTGTGAAAGCATTTTAAAAAGTCATAAATAGGGACCTTTAATAGAAGGATGAGTGCTAATTGATTACTCAAAAAATATTCTATAAATTATGATTTCTTTTATTATCATAAAATAGTTGGTTTGGATTTTGCCTCTACTGCCAGTAATTTGCCACAGAAAGTTTTCTGCATTGACTTATAACTTTTCAGGGGTACCTTTGAGTCAGACAGGCTCTTTAAAAAACTAAAATTATTTTTTACTATTGCAAAAAGAACATATATATTTTTCAAAGACATGTAAAAATGTTTCTCAACCTAACTGAGCAAAATAAGGGTTCACAGCTGTACTTCTGCAAGTATGTACATGAAAGCCTTATATATTTTTCAAAACTGCTATCTACAAGGCTCATTATGATTCACCAGGATGCCTGTGTTATCAAGCTATTATCCCATTAAAATAAAAAACAAAACCAAAACCCTTTATGATAATAATTGCTCTACAAACTGTCCAACTGTTGCAGCGGCTCTAATAGTGACATGGATTCAGTGAATGGACATATGATTATATGCAATTAATTACTTGAGCACTGGACTGTGCTGTATACATGTAGAGAGTTTAGAACATGTCATTGCAGATGCTGTGATAGAGACAAAAGTAGTGAGTTTCCTTTAGGGAAGCATATTGCTGATTTAGGAGTGTAATGGCCCCTGACAAACTCATTCATAAGAATTATATATTGTTGACATATTAGCACAAGTTCAGGAACATTTTCCTTAATTGCTTTTTCTGATTGTTGACAGGTTGTGTTTTCTGAAATAAGATCAAGAAGTCTATTATTCCAAAATAAAACAGATAGAAAACTTTGTCAATTTTATAAAACATGCTGCTTTTATTCAGATATGCTTGTACTAGTAGGTAAGACATTTGATTTCAGAATTGTTATCAAGGGAATTGGTGGGCTGTCAAGCTCTAGGAGGTTGATGATATAGTCTCTAGAAATGGTTGAATTGTTTTTCTGTGAAAATAAATTATCTAAGCAATTACACCTTCTTTATTCTGTTAGACAATCATTTATCAAATGAGTTTCATTCCTTAAATGTGATTTTTATGCATAAATGCAATCTGAATAGCTTAGATAGTAGTTTTCAGTCGAAGGGGGTAGATGTGAATTGTCCACTTAGACTATATTTTATCCTTTATTTGTGGCGTGTAGTTGATTTCATATCATGCTTGCTTTTTTGAGCATTTCACTGTTTGGGAGAAGCATGTAACTTTTAAACAAAGGAATTTTAAGGAGTTTTTAAACAAAGGAATATCAAAATAAAAATGAAAAAAATTATATCACTTTAAGAGCTAGTATCCACTTTTCAGGATTTCCAGAACCAGTGCAACTTTCAGAAACAAATGTAATGTACTTTTTTTGTCCAAAATTTTGAAGCATGTGATCGCCTATGAAATGTTATTACTTAATCTTCTCCTTGAAATAACTGTCAAAGTAGAAAGCATCAGTTTAAGAGGCTTTGCCTTGGTCTGTCTAGTTTCTTCCTGTTATTCTTTCAAGTGAGCATAAAGAGCTGATGGGAAAAGGCACATTGTTGCCCCTCATGTCTCATTATGCCTCATTTGCAAACAATATTCCCTCAGAATTTCCTTGTTTGATGAAGGCCCAAAAATGAACACAGTTTAATGCTTTCTGATACGGCAGTTTTATGTTACTGCTACAGGACACTTTAGTGAAAAATGGATTCCACTAAAAAGGCCATTTAAATTTTGCATTTTTGTAAAGTCTGGATAAGTCTTACAAAGGTTGTTCAGCTAAGCAACTGATGGGACTAATGGGCCTTTGTTCTGGGATCTGGATCTTTTTTTTAATAATTTGTCATGCAGCTGTAAATATAAATTTGAAAAGTTTTAGTCATCAAACAGTTAATAAGGATGAGGAAGAATTTAGTTTTGGATGCATTAACAATTTAATTTAAATGACACTAGATAGAACTATCCTTCAGAAATTCAATGTATGTCAAATGACAGTACAGTTTCAAAATAGAAATAAACTTCGAATGAGAATAAGGGATAAATTATTGTAGAATCATAAAATGACAGGGATTGGAAGGGACCTTAAAGATGATGTAATTCCAACCCCCTCTGCTGTGACCAGGGACACCTTTCACTAGACCAGGTTGCTCAGAGCTCCATATTCCTTAGGAAGTCACAATGTCGATTTTAGGTTTGCTTGACAAATTTTGGTCAGCAACAAACGAGTTACAGTTATCGAGTAAAAGTTTTTTGATTGAATTACTTTTCTCTTAGGCAGCTGTAATATGAAACACAGAGAAACAAACAGGTTTTTTCACCAAAAGACAAATAATTAAACCACACTAACACTATGCTGAATGGCCTGCACTTAGTCATGACTGTTTGTTATTGTGTCAGAGGTAGATGGCTTCCTAAACTGCTTTTTGCAAATTTCTTTTAATGAGTTTCTTTACTTCATCAGTCACTTGATGATTTTACCTCTTGAGGAAAATCCTTCTGATTTCCTTCTCAATAGAAGAACTATTGTCATGGCCAAAGATCCAAACTGGGACTGGAGTGACTAGGTTAAATTGCTAGCTCCATCCATTTTAACAGTGAACATACAGCTACAGGTAGTTTGGCTTTAATTTTGTGTTGTTTTTTTTTTTTTTTTTTCTCTACTGTTTCTGAAGGCAAATAGTAACATTTCAACTCCAGTCAAAAGTTCTCTTGTTTATTTTTTAAGTACACTGTAGAAAGGATCATACCCTATATGCCACTGTAACTATAGAAGAATCCTTCTGGGAGGATTTATTTCAAGGAGGCAAGGGTTTATGTTGCTCAAGCAAACTTTGCTGCCTGGGAAAGAGGCATCTTTCCCAGGGATAGTCTTACATGTTTTCCCCTCCTGCATTCCAGACAGGCTGACTCCCTGGAGCAAGAGAAGAGAAGTTCTTGCAGACATGTGGAAGGACACTGCAGTGGGGCAGGGTCAGGTGATGATGAAACCCTGAGAAGAAATAGGGGGCATGTCTTTCTGTGCCTGGTGCTTAGTGCTGTCATGTTAATGTGCTTGGTTTTGGAAAAAAATTTTCCTAAGTCATTCCATTGCCTGGTACCTGGGAGTATCTGCACCTAATCTTTCTTCAAAGCCGCATTCTCTAAACACTGAAACATCCTAACTTATATTCGTATTGTTGTATATAGATATTCTCAGATATATATGTATATAGCAGATGAAGATTAGGTGTGCTATAAGAGTGAATAGTTGTATATGTACTGTGGAAATTTGGTTCAGTTTGTTTTAAGGAAAGAAACATGTTATTTCTAAATTTAGTCACATTATTAAAATTTTGGTCATGGTTGTAAATTAATTTTTAAAAGATATTCAAACAGTCCAAAAACATTCCATACTGCTCTTCTTTAAAAAAGGAGTAGAGTTTAACATTTTAAAGGAAGGGGTAAGAAAGAATAATTGCTTTATATATTTTGAATCTGTGGAGTCTTACATCCACTAAAATATAAGGCTCTGAATAGGAAGAGTACTTCTTTATTTTTTTTTAAAAAAAAAGGAAACCTTTTCTCCAGGCCACATTCTCATTACAAATCTGAAAGGAAACACAGTTCTAAGCTATTTTATTTTTGACATTGTGAAAAAAACCTTGCAACTTAAAGAAGAAAAAAAAATAAATAAGAAGAACCTCAGAAATGGATCCAGAAATCAAACTTTAACTATCCAAGTTGTGCAGAAGTCTTGGATAATGTATTATTCTAAATTATTTTATAAGCATTATCCAAAACAACCAGTGAAAATGAAGAGATGGTAACAGCATGCAAATAGATTAATTAGTATTGCTCCCATATGATTTTGTTGCTAAGTGTAATTTGTGAGGTAAGCATGAACAATCTATTTAACTAAACATTTATATCTCTGAAGGAGAAGCCTCCACTTAGTACTCTGTTTTCACATGATAAGTTTTGGAATATACATCAGACTTCTGTAAGTACTGTATCACACTATCATATGAATTTTAATGATTTTATTGCAAGATATTTCTCTTTTTTTTATCATTATGATAAATTAATTCTTCTTGAAAAATCTTTGCCAATTTCTATGGCACTGTTACCTCACTACTCCTCATGGAAGGGAAGGGGTGAAAGGAGTACTGCACTATGATATAAAACTTTTGGATAATGCACTTTAAAACTGGACTTCATGTTTTAAATGTCCAACTAGAAAAATGAATTGTTAAATAGTCATTCAGGTGACACAGCTGTAATAAAATTTACCAGAAAAACTTGATTTTGTATCCTCTAGGACATTAAACATTGTAATGTTAAACCAAGAAAATCACAGAAAGCCATTGAGTTCTGTGGGAACCTCACATGACTTTTCTCCTGAAAAAAATTATTTCCACTTAGTTATCAGCTGATGCAATGGGTATTACTGTTTGTGGTTTGTGGAGCCTCACAATTCCTGAATCCCATTTTTGATCCATAAAGGAACCAAACTCAGGCTCTGAAACTCTAAGAATTAAGTAGTATATTGTCCAGCTCCTCCTCTGGACTGAAATAAGAGAAATGTGCAGGGAAAAGGTTGAACAGGAAGTCTGCTTATACCTTCAGTACAGAAGTACAATTTGGCACTTTATTTGTTTGGGGTTGTCTTAGTTTTCAAAACTGTATTATAGAAATTTAATTTCAAGTCAGACAGACTGACAAGGCAGGCACACAAGGAATTTTGGTCTTTCTCATGTTTGAAACCAGCAGAAAACGTTAAGCAACTAGTAAACATCTAAGCATAACATTGAAAATGTTATGATTTAAGAAAAAAAAAACAATCAAAAGGTCCAAAAGTCATGCTATTTTCAGTTCTAAAAAGTGAAGACAATTAAATTTCTCTCCTTCACATACAGAAAAAAGATCTCTGTAAGGAAAAGTGAGGATGTTTTTTTGGGTGTTTTTCAATTGAAAGTAGTGGGGGAAAAGAAGCATTGATTAGAAAGGACTTGAAAGTTACAGATGATAAGCAGTCAAAAATTTCTAATCCATAACTAACCACAATAAGAAGAGTAAGTGTAATATGCTGTGGGGTAGCAAGTAATATTTTCCACATAACCTGTACAATTGGGTTTTTTACTTCTTTATCTGGTATTGTGATGAATAAATTGTCAATATATTTTACCTATGTTAAAATAGTGAGAAACAGAAAACTAACTAATTTGTTTTGATTTATTAGATGTGTATGGCAGTGGATGGAATATAATTGGATTTAATTTACAGTGTTGTCCAGGCAGCTTTTTTTAATATGTCTGTTTCTAAGACTGCATATATTTATATACCATTTATATAAATCACTATCAGCCCAGTTTTTTTACATGAAAAATGTGAAGCAATTATAGGAAGGTTTTATGTGACCATTAGTCTGTGTGGGAGTAGCTAGTTTGACTAGATCAATGTTTACTGAACATTCATAGTTCTCTTTCCTTCTTTATTTTTTTTAATTCAAATTTAATAATATGCTTTATAACTTTTAAGGAGTAGAAGGTTTTTTTTTATTTTTATACATTTTTTTTAAGGAAAACGAGAAATATTAATTTTAGGGACAAACCCTTAATAAAATTTTTGTTATTTTCCATTTTGGAAAATTTCCTTTTCCTCTCAGTGTGATACTGGTAATTTTATGAAAATTGTCTCATTAGAGAAATTTAGTGCTTGGGGTACATTTAAATGCAATTATATTGACATGCTCAAAATCACTCCCTACTTACAGTTCTGCGTCAAAATGGTCCTGGCCTTGCTTTGGAAGAAGTAGGATTTATTCCAATAAAATGAGTGTATTAGAGTCTAACCGTGCAGGGATTTAATTGGTTCCAGAGGGGAGCCACTTGGTAGGACTGCACCTACTCTTGCAGGTTCTTTGTGCCTTTTCTTTTCCATGACACCAGTTAAAAGCTGATCAGCTTATCAGTGTCCAAAAAATAAAATTGGCAAGGACCTTTTCCAAGGACAATGTGATCACTATATAACTTAGTAGAAGGGGTTTTTTTTGGTAAATCATACAACAATGAGAAAAATGGATTGCTTTAAATTTACTGTATCTCTTTTGCCTTTGTTTGCTAAACCTAGTAGAGAGTGAAGTTTGTTTCCTCAGATAATTTCCACTGATCTGATGTCTATCCTCAATGCTGTCTGTGTGATCTTAATACAAAAAGATACCCTTAACCCTTCAAAACCATGTAAAATCAAAATGTAAACAGAGTATGTCTGACAGAAATCTGATATGACAAAAAAAAGTGTTATTCCACTTCTCCATGGGCAAGAGGAAGAGGAAAACTGAAATATTTTTGAAAATTCAGAGATAATTGGGAAGGTTTGCAATGTCCTCAAACAAAAGCCAAAAAGGCTGAGGTCAACAATGAAATAATTAGATGAAGTGGATAATAATTATAAATCAAGATAAAGTATCAAAACCTGGTATTTATTGCTCATTACTAAATGATTAATAAATTACTTGATTTGGAGGAATTTAATAAGAATACTCTAAGGGCTGAACAACAGAGAATATTCAGATCTATTTCTACTAGTTATTGTAGTTTACAATATTCACATACGGATATCTTTTTCTTTCTCTTGACTGTAAAAAATAGATAACAGAGATATGATTAATTTAACACTTCAGAAATCATCACTATTTCCTGTGGTTTTGTGATACATACAATAAAATATTTAATGTCCTAATATAGCTTGATGCTTTAGCACAACTTGAAGAACAATATTCTGGTGAAACAGTGAAAAGCTATAACATGATAAGTCTTATTTAAAAAAATTATTACATTTTCTTTCATGAAAAATGAGGGAATTTTTATGTATCTTTCTGACAGGATGTGTGTGAAAGATTGCAAAATAAATTATTTGGAAGCTCTAAGTTTTATCATCCTAAAAAGGAAGGGCATTCAGGACCAATTTCAGTTTCTACTCTAGATATTTGGAGTGCAATCAGGTTCTCTCTTTTTATATTTATTAAAGACTTCTGGAAAAAACTTTAATAATCTCAATAAAATGGAACCGAAATAAATGCTGTGGGGTTGGTGTGTGGGGAGAGAGATGTCCTGGGCCACAAGTTGTCATTTGTGTTATATGTCTGAGTACTTGTCTAGAGTCAGCACATGTGCCCCCAGACTAGCAGAGCCCTTGCTGTCCCTGTCTGGTAGGATGCAGTACCACTGCACCCCAACAAGCTGAGCCCAGGCTCTGGGGAACTTGTGTTGGCAGTTGGCTGAAGCTGTGTTGATAAGACAAGTGCCAGGGCAGGATCAAAGAATTATGGGACCAGGAACAGACACACTCCCAAGGCTGCTAAGCAGAGGACCAAGGGTGTTCCTCATAGTTTGTATTTGGCCATGCACCCACTTGTTGTAGGCCTTTCTTAAATGTCTCTTTTTTTTGATTTATAGCCACCCAGCCACACCAACTGCTGGCCCTAAGCAGCTGAATTCCTAGAGCTGGATGTAGGGGTGTGGTTTGCACTGAGGCCCCTGATGACTAGTACAGAAAATGTGCTATTCCAACCAAAAGTGTCCTTTGTTCAACATCTGCTTCCTTTCTGGAAGACGGAAAGAAGAGTGCACCAGTTATAGTCTTCATGAGGACAATGACACATGTTCAGGAACCGAAGGCAGTGCAAACACTTGAAATGTCAATTTAGAAATTCTCAGTGGTTTGAAAAGTCTGAAACCTGGCTTCCTATTTAACTGGCATCTGGAGAAGCCAGTAACCAGAAGCATGTTGTGATCACAGTGTGTGCAAAGAGTTCATATGGCAACTGGTGTGACTGGGTGCTCTGAGCAGCTGCTTGAGTCTGCAGTGTTGTCCCAAATGTGGATTTAACATCTGGTGTGCAGCACAAATTCACACACTGAGGTGAGGTATTTCTATTTTTTATGCTAGTTTGTGCACAGTAGGGAGATGGGTTGTAACCCACAAAAGGCTGACTCCTCAATCATTCAAACTTTACACTATTTATACATTTTAACAAACAAAGGCATCAACATTAATTGGTTACAGATTACATAACTTTTTCATTAATTAGTACTCAAACCTCTATTTGCTTGTTATATCTCTCACACCTCATGAAAATTAGTGTGTATGTGCAGTTCTTCCCTCCATTTTAGTATGGAGTCTGTTTTGAGTAGGTGACCAATGAATCAGTGGTCACGATCTCCCACGGCTGGAATTACCTTTTCCCCAGTTACTGCTCAGTTTTGCTGACTTCACTCCTGGTGGTTTTCATCCAGACTGCCCATTTATCTTTGGATATTTCTTCCCTTTTCCTTAAAACAAAAGATTAGCTAACCACAAAGTGTTCATAATACAATTAATTGCTAATCATAACTGTCCAGCTACAGCTACTGATAACAATTAAAAAATATAAATTGCAAATTTGGACTGAAAGCTTGAGAGGCTAAAATCCTGAAGGGCTAGACTGCTAGAATCAGCACAATGGTGTTTGCAAAACATTACACAATGGGTTCTCTTTCAATGGCTGGTGTGACCATCTGCATATCACATACCTCAGTGAAGAATTAAACGGTTTGGCTTCTCAGTGAGCTGGCTATATGAGACCATATCTGAAGTACAGAGTCAGCTTTGGTTTTCCCAGGCAAGGCAAATATGATTACAAGGAGAAAGTCAAAGCTGAGGAGGATATTGGAGAACTGTACACATGATGAGAATCTGAAGAGACTGGATTTTCTTAATCTGAAGAGGTAGTAAGGCTAAGAGGCTAAGGATAGTTACAGTCTTCCACTACCTATAAGGGGTTTGTAAAGATGATGGAGTCAGGTTGTTTTTAAAGTTCAATAAAAAGAGAGGAAGCAAAGGAATTCTGATTAATTGTGTATGTGACAAATGCTATAGGACATAGGCTACATAATTCTAAACATGAAAATCAAATTTGTTGTAAGCATGGACTAGCTAAATAATAGGGTCTTCAAGAAAAGCCAGTGCACCTCAGTTAGTTAATTCCTAGGTGGTCTAATCATTCATCTGTGTAGACGGGATAATGAACTGATTTGAGGAAACAAGCTGACTTGAAATTAGATAGGTGACTGAAGTTCAAGCCACCTTCACAATTAAGTATTTGACTGACACATAGGAGCTCTAGAAATTGCCCCAATCAGCTCCCACTGTGTTTAGTTCAGTTTGCATGTTTCGGTGTGTTGGTTAACATCCTATGTGAAGAATCAGGTCCTTCCCTCCACAGATTATCTTGGACACTTTTTTGAATATGATCCAGTTTGGACAGTGGTAATTAGTGAGTAGAAACTTTTCCTGCACAGATGGCAGGTAGGATGGGCTTTCATAGGGAGATAACATATTTAAGAGCCTTTTTCTATGTCAGTAAGATAATAAGTAATGACTAATTATGCATGGGCCAGAGTGGTTGGCAGAACCATGGGATTGCTGCATTATCAGAATTGAGCACAACAGTAATTCGGGTAGTCTAGTTTGATCCAGGTCAAGATGTAGCTGAAAGTACTTGTGTAACAGGGACTCTCATTGACATTTGACTGGTAACTGACTATCCTGTTCAAAAATTTTGATTCCACATGCAAGTGTTTCCTTATGGCAATATTCTACCCACTTTTTTCTCCTACCTGTTAATAAGCAATCTGCCTGAGTATCTATGCAACATAAAAAATAAAAGTTTTTTGCCCAAGAAGGTGGTCAAACACTGGTGTAGGTGCATAGAGCTGTTGTGAAATCTTCATCCTTGGAGAAATTCAAAACCCAAGTGGACATGTCATTAAGCAATGTTCTTTAACTTTGAAGTTCATTTTGTTTTGAACAGGGCATTGTTGATCTCCAAAAATCCTTTACAACCTGTATTTTTCTATGTTTAGTATTTTAAAATCTCTACTGTTTGTGGAAGACAATATTTTTCAGTCATATATGCTCTTTTCCTATTAAGAAAAAAAATCACAACTCCTGACTTGTACCTTAAGGAACTATAAGAAACAAATATGATATTGACAAGTTGCTTTCAAAGTTTCTCACTGTAGCTTTTTTTTAATATTTAATAATTGTTTTTCGGAAGAACAAACTTAATGGTTTGATTTTAATGGTTCTGAGAAAAAAAACCACATTCTGACCTTCGTCCAGAATACTTATGGCTCATTTGCTTAGAACAAAAATTTCTGCTTATTCTTTCCTAAACTTCTGTCATTCATTTTCAGCTATAGTTGATACATGCTGGTACTCACATTCTGTAAAATATCTCAGTCTGTGCTATACACAATTTCTAAAACTTGGGACTGGTCTGTGCTTCCATTTGCTTTTGTGGTCAAGAAAATAAAGAAGGAATTGGAGAAGACAAAAATAAGAAATATATTTCTTTCCAATAAAATCTGAGGATGTTTGAACCTTTAATTTTTTTGTTGATTGCACAGAAGATATGTGAATACTGAACATAGAGTGTCATGTCTGAGCTTTATAAACCACGCCGAGATTCAGAATATGTTAATGGAGACTCGGCACTACTGGGTAGGATTTAACACTATGATAAGCCCATCTCAAAGTTCAGGTAAGGCAACTCTCAGAGTGTAGATTCTCTCTTGAATCTGGGAAATTTTTTTTGATCATTAAAAAATCTTTTTAAATGGCAGTGGCAGCATTATAGTGAAGCATACTCTGAAGATGTGAAAAATCCTAGTAGGATGTTAGCAAGAGTGTGTTACTGTGTTCTAATAGCCTCCATTCTTAAAATTTTGTACTGGCTATTGGATTTTCATTTGAAAGTGGTAGTTTATTAGGGTAAAAGAAAACACCACAGTAATGTTAAAATATACAAATTGGTTCACAGGATTTTAATTTATTATTCTGTCTTGTCTTAAGCTTTTGTGACTTTGGGACTGCTAAAGGTAAAAACTGGTTCATTTAGTTTGACAAACATCTGCAAAATAATCTACATGTTGAAGCGGGTAAGAACCATGTTAGTACGTAATATATATGGATATGATTTAAAAAAATAAAGAGGCAAAACTGACAGTTACGATTTGTACAATAGTTCACATTTTCATAGTGAAGTCACTGGGATTTCTGAAACAGAAGTAGACATTCAGAATTTCCCTATGAATTTGTATACAATTTTGCTCTGTTAATATTTTAAGACCTCAAAATAAATTTAAAAAATGATTTTTTTTCAATAGTGCCAAATGTTTTAGCAAAATTGGACACTTTATTATGCTAAAAGCTTAACTAGAAGCTATGGTCTTGAAATGGAAGCAGCTTTTAACATTGAGAGAATTAATTTCTCACTTTTATATTTCTGAACCACTGATTCTTAGCTTTTAATTGAAGAAACAATCATGAAGGCAACATTAAAATTTTGACATTAAATGAAGAACTTTTAATTCAGAGGCAGAAAGGGTATTGTTTTTGGTCACACAAAAAAATTACTTTTGTATTTTAAATTAACACAGATTTTTAAAAGTAAGATGGCTATTGAAGAAATGGAGAACCAATTAAATGCATTATTTACATACAAAATTAAATTCTAGAAATAAATACAAGCATCTCAAAAACTTTTACATTAAATACTTGAAATAAAGCATTTTTTGTGTTTTTTTTTCAATAGTTGTGAACATACGTATGGTCCAGAAGTGATACTGAGGTGTTGAAAATATCTAAAAGAAGTCTTGTTGATGATTAACCCCAATTGATAGCTAAGTACTGCATACACACTTGCTTACTCCCATTCTCTAGTACCTGCTGAGATGGGGAGAAGAATCAGAAAAAGTAAAACTCGTGGGTAGAGATAAGTACAATTTAATAATTGAAGCAGAATAAAATGTGATACTAATACTATTAATAAATTGTAATTTAAAGAAGAGAGAGAAGAATAAAGCCCAAGAGAAACAAATGATGCACAATACCATCACTCACCATCTGATGCCCAGCCCATCCCCAAGATGTGATTAGCCCCTCCTGGTCAACTTCACACATTATGTGTACAATGGGAATTACATTCTATGATATGAAAAATCCCTTTGGCAGTTTGGTTCAGCTGTCCTGATCGTGATACCGCCCTCCCTGTTTATGCAGCTCCTCACTGGCAAAGCATGGGAAACTGAAAAGTGCTTTTCTTAGTGTAAACTCTCCTTCTCAACATCCAAAACATCAGTGTACTGATAACATTATTTTTATACTGAATTTAAAACACAACATTGTACCAGTTGCTAGGAAGAAAATTAACACTATCTTAGCTGAAACCAGGATGATTCTTAAGGTAAATATTTCCTGCACTTGTGACATGTACAAAGGCATATGATATGTAGCATGGAATGGATAAGAGAAACTCCACATGAAAACAGGTGATGGACTTGGAGAAATTAATTTTCAGTTAACTGAGAAGGGTAGTAGATAGGGTTAACTGGACATCATTCCTAAAGAAAGAAGTTGTTCGAGAAAATGACAGAGGTAATTTTAAGATCACAAATGAGGGGAAAGTAACTTTAAAGATGCATCATTTTCAGCAATTTATATTCAAAGAAGAGAAATTGAAGAAAGGATGTCATAAGAAGTGACTAAGTCAAATTACTGAGGATGAGAACTAAAGAACAGTGCAACCATGAAAAGAGAATCAGGAAGCTGAAGCATAAACTAGATTGCAACAAATAAGGCAACAGTAAGTATAGCAATGGAGAAATTTTTTGTGCATGCTTAGAGTGGATGGAAAATTGAGGAAATAATTGGTTTCCCCATTACATGTAGGAAATGGTACAAGAGTAATAAAAAACCCCCACATTTTATTATTATTAAATTATGTTCATTAATAAGCAGATAACTAATGTTTTAAAGGACAAAAAGGAAATTTGCAAGGTGCAACTCAGAATTGAAACTAGACATGCAGAAGCCTCAGGCCACACACTGTGAACGTTTTCCTGGATTTGCTGAGCTTTAAACCTACTTAAGTAAAAGGCTACCCCAGAGTCAGTTCACACCAAAAAATAAGGGAGCAAGGAAGGCCATTACCCTGTCAGGAGAAGCTGCAAATTTAGAGATAAGTGGAGGAACAGCCTGACTAGAGACACTGAAGAAAACTAACAGAACACAAGAGGACTCCAGTGCATAATATTATTATTCAACTAAAGTGTCATGTGAGGCATGGGAAACCTAGACTGTAAGAGTATGGTTGCCTAAGGATTTCCTTGTTTGTGGTCCCTCTCCAAAGACACACAGCTCAAACTGTCCTTATTGTGGTATCATTCAATTACTAAATTATTTTTTCCTGGAATCAGACTTTTGAGATTCTATGGCAGGAAACCTACAGTGAAGTAATTTTTTAAACACATCTAAATACAATTAACTGAGAAAGGTACAAAGATGAAAACATAGGTTGTAGATTACTGACATGATAGTTTTGAACATTGGGATATTACTTACGGGTTCTTTTGTCATTCATAATTTTATGTTAGGGAAGTTTTACTGGATAGTAAAATCATGGAATCATAGACTAACTTAGGTTGGAAGGGTTCTTTACAGGTCATGTTGTCCAGCTGAGTCATAAACACCTCCAAGGATGGAGATCCTATAACTGTACCTAGATGTGACGGTGCTTTTATGGGTTTATACATTTATAAAGGTTTGATATATAGTTTTGTTAACTTTCATATATACTCTCTGTAAATAGACTGTTCTAGTCTCTCCCCCCCCTTTTCCCACTTGGTTACTCCTGAAATTGTTATCCCTGCCCTCAGTTGTATCCCCTCCTCGGACCCCTCCTTCCCTATTCCATATTTGTATCCCAGCTCCCCCCTTCTTCTAGTCCTTTCCCTATCAATCCAAAGTTACTCGGTCCTGGATAGGGTTGAGTAGAAGGCCTCTGGCTTCTGCCCCTGTCTGTTACCTCCAGATCCCACCTTNCAGAGAAGGCACCGTAGCACCTAGATCTAGTTGAAATTCTCTATGTTGTAACTTGAGCCCATTCCCTCTTTTTCTTTCACTGTGTACTCCCAGAAGAGGTTTGGTTCTCTCTTGTCCATGTTACTCCATTTGGGAGTTGCACAAATGTAAAATTCTCCATTAGCCTTCTCTTATTATGGATGAACAAATCCAGCTGTCTCAGCTGGTCCTCCTATATTGTATTTTCCAGTCCCTTGACTATTCTGGTGACCCTTCAGTGAACTTGATCTAGTACATTAATATTTTTCTTGAACAGGGAAGCCCAACATTGACACAGTACTACAGATTTAGCTTCACAAGAGCCAAAAAACCCCAACAGAATCATTTGTAGTACATGCCATTTACCTTGACTTTGGAAGACTTTCAACACCATCTCCCATAATATTCTTTTATTCAAATTGGGACATAGCAGTCTGGATGTGAAGACAATTAAATGGATAAAAATGGATATAAGTGAAATTGTATGAACTATTCTTTATTTTTGACAGAAATAATTTTACTATTGAATATTTTTCATATTATCATTTTTCCAACTAAAAAGATTTCTGTTCTCAAAATTTGAAAACTAAATCATAGCTTTTTGACTGCTGTTCTTGAAGAGTCGTGTCAGTTTTGTTTCCTACAGGAGAGAGCAACATTTCAAAGATCCTTTCTGTCAGATAAATGACAAACAGAAAGAAACTCCACTATTCGTTTTCTGATTTTTTTTTTAATTTTCATCTAAGTTTTGGATAAATATTTTTGAAAAATATTTTGGTTTGTTGTTTTTTCTTCATTTTTTAATGAGAATAAATTTATTTTTCCAGCTATTCCATGTGTCATATAAATTTAAGACCTGTCACTGCTCTATTGAGCTGGACACTAAAAATCTTTCAATTCTGTTCTAACTCTGAGAAATCTTTTGAAGGTACTTGTGATATATCAATATATATCTTCTATTCTCAGTCTTCTATAATATTAATAGTGAATCCATCCTGCAGCTTGCAACTAAATTTTCAATGGCAGCACTAAGTGCTTTAAGTATGTTCTTCCTACTTTTCATTTCTAGGACTACATCATACAAGATTAATTCCTAAACAGTTAGAGCAAAGGTATGTCTAGTGCTCAGAAACTCTTAATAAGTCAATGAAAATACAATGTGAAAGACATAAAGCATCAGCTAAATTTTCAAAACCTGAAGGTCTTCTTACCACTTTTTATTATTACTATGGCTCATTGTTGCAATAAATTTGAGGCCAAAGTTTCAGAAATATAGTATAATATGAAATAAATATCAGTCAAATAACCCATTAAAGCAAGGTCCCAGTATGAGCTTCTTGAGCTACAATAAAAGTGTTTTCCTGGAATTTCCATAAAGGATTTCAGTGAAGGCTGAGGGAAAGGGCCTGCTGGAGGGTTTTACGGATAGCAAGACCTTATTTTTTAATGCAACATAAATTTTATTTTACATGTCACTCCTCTGCTTTCCTTTTATTGTTTTAATAACATAAAGGGTGAGATTACCAATGGGATTTGTATGCTAAATTCTCAATAATTTTAGTAGTAACTGGTCATCAAAATCCCTTAGACAATGCTGAAAACCTCAGCCAAAATTTTCTGCTGTATTTGAGAGCAAACTGCAAAATCAATAAAGCCTAGAAAAGCTCTCCCAGCTGAGCTGAGCATGTTTGCTGTATTCCCACAGCAGTCAATAGAGAGCATAGAAATAAGTCTGAAACCCTTTTCAGGGCCCTGAGTCTTGAAGAATGCAAACAGAAGTGTTCTGTAACAAACACAACACAAAATTTGATCAAAGCTAGGTTGTCTTCCCCACTGCTCTTGAAGCATCTTGTATTTGACAAATTCAGAATGCTTGAGAGTAGATGATGAATGTTTTTGAGGTATAAACTAAAGAATTATTACTGAACTTTAGTCAATCAACCCAGGTTTAAACTTATCTTATCAAAATCACAGATTTAGCAATGAAATTCCAATGAAGCCTCACTAGCATCTATGATCATTTGATAACCATTGAAATCAATATGGAGCCTTCCACAATTCCGGGGCATACTACATCAGGTCACTGGTTTAAGATTTATTTTTACTAGATACATCAACTGCATTAATAGAGTATTTCCTCTCTGTGTCTATAACAATTCTATAACACTATGAATTAATATTTTTCATTAATATGTTATATCCTCTAATCTCTAGCTACCAGAACTCAAATTAAGGTTCCTGTGACAAAATAAGTGAGAATGAAATACATTATTTTTTTCAGTAAAAGAGAAATTATTAATAATTTGTCTAGAGCTGAGATTAACTTGTTTTGTTTAACATCAATCATCCTCTCAAAATGTTCGCACACACTTTCATATAACTGGATTAGTAATTCATTACAGCTCATTTTCAAAGTAAGAAAGCACTTTCCCAGGCTAAGAGCAAGTGTTTTGAGAGTCTAAGGTATTGAAAACATAAAGAAAAATTTATTTTTTCTAATAGTATTCATTGTTCATCTCCTTCAATAATTCTGTGGAACATATGACAAAGCTAATGTGTCTCTGTGTTTTTACTTGGTGGAATTGTAAATCTCAAACAGTAAGTTTTTGATAGTTTTAGAAGCCAAATTTTAGTCAATGGATTAATGTTCTAGTAATATTTGGTTCACATATTTTTTGTCCAGAGATCTTCTAAATATTTTTAACGACATCACGTATCAAAGTGAAGTAAAAAACCGCAACAAATCCAATCCCAAACATATTAATATTTTAACAATTGTACTATTATAGAAATTGTGCATCCTGTTCTAATAGTTTTTGTATTGCCTTTCATTTAGAAATTTTAATCAATATTAAAACTGTATTGTGTTGGGGAAGTTAGGGGTTTTTTCCATTTGCAAAAAAGAAAAAAATATTTTTTTTAAAGTATCTCTATAATCTACCATGGAGTACAGAACTAATAGTATTATCAAGAACATAAATCCTTAACAGAAACATCACACAGTTGTCTTTCCAGATGTTTTTAAATTAGAATGTAGTCTTTGATATCTTGATGCCAATATTCATCTTTCTAATGTTACATTTATTTTCTTTTATTTTGAGAATGGGTGGGGAGAGGAAGAGGGGAAATAGAGCCTCACTGTACAAGTGAAATGCCAATTAAGAGCCAAAGAAGAAAAATATTTTCAAAATATTTTCTGAAGAAGAAAAATATTTTCAAACAACAGTTTTTAATTTGTGAAGTATTATCGTATGATAATATATTCAATTTTTCACTTTTATTCAAGCATCTTTGTTCTTCAGTTGTCTGCAAAAGTGCTTGGAATAATTTTTGCAGGCTGTATACAAAGTCTGCTCTTGAACAAAATTTGGAGGCCCGGAATGAATTTTGTTCTGTAAATAATTCTTGCCTACAGACTGGCATAAAACCAGTAAACTCATTAAACTGCCTCCATTCCACTGAAAGTTCTTATTTCTGCTTTAACTGCTATTTTTTTTGGTCAGATAAACTAAAACAATGAAATTATAAGAAACTTAAATGCAACATTTGATGGACTAGAGCGTATGACTTTGAGGCTAAACACACAAGTCAAGGAACACTTTCCCACAAAGAGAGGAGAAGGGATTTATCCAAATGTCAGATTTCTATGTGTAGTTGGAAAATACTGAAATCTTCCCACTAAAGGCAAAAATGGATATGGGCTTTTGCAGTCCTAATTACACCCATGCTTGCCTAATTCAGATGTGTAATTCTTGGAGTTAGGACAGCTGTAGAGGATTATTCCATTGGAATGGAGATGATGGTTCAAAGCCTTGCTAGCATGAACTAGAGAAAAACGTGGGCTTTCCATCAGGTGTTCCACAGCTCAATAAGAAATGAGCAAATGCTTGCTGAAGATTTTATTAGGTCTATCTGTGTTTACCTTATATTGGAATACTCTAGTTCTGCTCTTATGAAGTGTGACCATTTCCTAAGGGATACAGTCTCCTTTTACGAACTTCTTAATTGACAGTATTCTAGGTGTGTCATATTTTCTTTCACTTAACTGTCTTGTCTTATGGCTTTCCTTAATACTGCAGTACCATATTTGAGGTTGCATAATTTAATGTTATTTTGGAAAGTCTTTGGTCTGGGGATTAAATTGCTTTGCAAATTTGATTTATTTTGTTGTTGTTGTTGTTGTTGTTTTGTCTTTTTTTTTTTTAAGTCATTGTCTCAACATAGTTCTGACTACTGTGTTTGTGATAGGGAAGCATGTGAGATGCTCTGGATTGCCCAATTTGTGTATTTCAACGTCTTTGTGCCTCACCAGCAGATGTGTGTTCAGTTTGCAGTCCCCCAAATTGTTCAGCCTGTTTGAGACTGTCATGCAGTTAAGAAGCATTACACTTTGATTTATAAACACAGTAATAGTCTGCTTTGAAATAGAAGAAATAAATTAAGCAAAGTAGAGGGAAATTGGGCATTATTTACTTGTCTTTTCTGTCAAAAAAGCAGAGCTGTGGAAATGCAGTGCATCTGACAAAGTGTAGCTTACTTTTGTGACAATACACAGAATGTTTTCCGTCTGATAATTAATATACTTGAAATGTCTTGGAGACAGAGGAGTTACAGATGGGTGTTGCTCATCTCCTCCACTTCTTATGAGGAAGATTTGAACTATTGCTGTCTTTTTATGAACTCAAGCAGACTTTGTGCTTGAGTTCTGTTGTCTTTACAAAAGTGCAACAACAGAGAATAGTATAGATATAAGCACTATCTACCTGCTATCTATGCATTTGACATCTATTAAAAAAAGCTGTTATAGCTTTTCTTGCCTATTGCCCCAACCTGTCCAAAGCACACATCCAAGACAATTAAATATGGAACTTATTGAAGATATTTGGATTAAATCCTGAGTGCCTAACCTAGAATCTAATAAATCAAATTATAATTTGTAACCATGTGAAAATTTTGAACTACAGAATAGAGTGATTCAAATGTTTCTGAAGACTATGATTCTTCAGGTAAGTGAAGCACCCTACCATTATAGTGTGATGGTTGCTAATGTTAAGAAGATATTTCTCATGTGGATTATTGAGTTGATTCTGTTACTGAATTTTGGTAGGAAACAAAGCAAAGAAATCCACAAAAACTAATCACTAAAAAAAAAACCATAAGTGGTGTTGTGTTGCAGGGGTCTGAGAGGCAGGAAATACAAAGTGGAATCCGGTTGTTAATTGTTTATGCATACCATTAACTGAACCTTCTCATTAGGCATATCACTGTATTGCACCACCAAGTATTATTAAAAAGGAACAGCCCCACCAATACTTTGAATATTTATTATGAAAGCCGTCTATTGGTTCCATGTATGTACCAATTTTTCAACTCTAAAATAAAGGAACTTGTTCAAATTTGTTCATTTTTGTTCAAATTTTTGTTGGCTTTTCTAAAATTTGATTACTTCAGTAAGGTAAACATTTCACTTTGTGGCGTCAATATTTAACTTTGAAATATGTGTCCTTTTAACTAACAAGAAAACATGTCCTGGTTTTAATGACTATGAGTGCATTTGCCTCCCACTTGGGCTCCATATCACCAAAATATTAGCAACTATTAATGGGCATCTATTTCAAATTTTTTTTATCATCTTTCCTATTACTATTCTATGTTTATCTTTGTCATTTAGAGATTGAGTTAGTGAGACTCATTATTTTTTAGGGAAAAATTCTAATCACTTAGTGTTTTAGCACTTCCCACAGGTCTTACAAGCAGCCCATTACACCTATGTGTCCCGCACAGTACTCCAACTATGAATTTCTACTGGTTTTTCTTCTGTTGCAAATAATTAATTTTTTTCTCTGTGTGTCACATAGGAAAGAGTTTCATGTCAGTGTGTATTTCCTTTCCTCTTTAAAAGGAGTGTCAAAATTATGTTTATGCTAGTAAAACCAGGAAACCAATAAAAGACCAATTAACCAAGTGTTTTCATATTTTTCAGGGCACAGCTCAGACACAACCAATCTTAAATTTTTGGGAAAATTCACTGACTTTGAATGAGGTCCTGAGCCTTAGGTAAGTGACAGCTTATACAGCTGTATAACAGAATAGGTGTGTGAATTTCACCAGTAATAGCAAAGAAAAAATTAATGAGGAGTAACCTGTCATGAAAAGAGAGCTACCATGGATGACAGCAACAGCAGAAGAGTTGACACAGGGCCATAACACAGTCAGGGGTTCCTGATTTCCATCATGTTGAAGCTAGGCAGAGAAAGAAAGCAGCTGGACTTTTATGTGTTGTATTTCTTTCTGAGATTTAACAGGTCATTAGAGGACAACAGTACCTTTAAAAGACCTAACCAGTAGGAGAGAGGGCAGGCTTGCTTGTTGAAATTTCTGTAATTACTCACTCCTGTTGGGTTCCTTGAAGAAAGCAGTGGAAGGAGTTTCGAGGTAGCTGACCTCTCCTTGGAGGAGTCCACAGGGGAGTGCACAAAGACTTATCTCAAGAATAATGAAAAGTGAATATATAAGGATTAAACTAAATCTCTGCAGTGTATGGATAATTGAATACTACATACATTTACTTTTCACAGCCCTCTACCATCTTTAGACCTTATTGTATATTTTGCCATGATGTTTGTGTTTTATTGATACATGCAGCAAAATAAAATTATAGAAATAACTTTAGAAATTGTTTCTTTGGAATCACCTACCTACAGTTTTCCTGCATGCTGAAGGGATATTTCTATTCAAGGAGTGAAGACTGGTCTGATTGTTGCACTTGGGAGCTGCTTCAAATTAGTATTAGTAAGAACTACTAAGAAAATCAGCTCCTTGTTTTTCTACTCTACAGCCGAGGAGGAATCAATTTTGTAACTTACTATTCATACTACTTTATACAGATATCATTTTACATAGTTTTCTAATTTAATTCTCGCTGTCTTACAGCTTGTTGAGAGTTTTCCTTTAAAAAGGTCTTCAGCACATTCTTCTCTTCTTTAGATTGCAGTCATCAGGGCTTTCATTTTTGTTTAGTTGTGGTTGTCTTCTGTCCATCACCTACACTTTTCCACACAAATCATTAGCCTTAAATATAGATTCCACAGAAATATGCCATCAGTGGGACTGATCATATGTGTGACATGCCCTTATTTTTCCTGAGATAGCTCTAATGTGGCTGCATTTTTTGCTTGCCTTAGGTAATCTATCAAGAGGGTGTAGTCTAACAGCTCTTTGGCTGTTAATGGAATTATTTTGTGTAGCAGGCCAGTAATTGTGCATCTTGGGGTTTGCTTGAAACCTAAAGTAAGTCTTCAGGAGTTCATCTGAGTATAAGTAAATGGGCTTTCTGCTGCAACTGTGAATTCCTTGAAGTCTCAAGGTTGTAGACATTAAGTGGCATGCTTATAGATCATAAAGGTCTGGAAAGAAATGGGACAAGAGGAGTGTTACAAGGATCAAGTTCATGGAGATCAATGAGAAACCAGAGATAGAATGTAAAAATCTGTGAGAGGGAGCTGTTAGCAACATCAAATGATCTCATTCCAGATAGCTGCAAGAGTGCCAGCTAATGGACCTTCTGTGCTATGTAAGTAAATGTGAAGAAGAAAAGCTATGAGACTATGGTGGAAAAGGCAACAATAATGACTAGCACGGCATCCTTGTCTTCCTGTTATGTGATTTTGATATGGAGAAAGATCATAACATTTGAAGATCTGGGATTAAATGGACTGGTGTGTTATAGATTACACTTTCAAAAAAACGATCACGCTAAGTTACAATTTCAGTAAGTTCTCCATACAACAAAGTGTGACATGAGAGAAGTGCTTATTGGTCCAAATTTTTGTTCAGGTGGTTAGAAATGAAAAAAATATTAAAAACCCACATATTTTCCACAAAGTAAAAATTATCAAACTTTAGAAAAATTGATGTTCATAGTCTTTTTTTATTCTTATTGTAATACATAATTTCATTTTTTAATAAATATAACAAGGGTTTTTCCAGAACTTTGTCTAGACTTTTTTTTTCCTCTCCTCTCTCCTCTTCCTGTCTTCCTTTCACTCCAGATAAAAGAGTAATTTGAAAACTTTTGAATGTACTGGAGAACACTGGTAGGCTCATTATGATAAGAAAGCAAAAAAATCTACACAACTTTCTCAGAAATTTATTGCGTGAGATCTGCATATTTAAGCCTCTGTCCTCAAAGAAGGTTGGACTTTGACTTACAGAATTTTCAGAATATGGATTAGGCATTCCAGCACTCTAGAAAATGTAAATTAATTAATCTGCAAGCAAGTTATAAAGAAATTCTCTATTTTTATTTCATATCTAAAATGTCAATGCTAGTTGTGCGGCTTATGGGTGACTGTCAGAAAATGAACTTGAGGCCTTTCTGATGTTTGTGGGAGTTTTGCCATTGACTGTAACACAACCAGAATGCTCCTCACAGCTGTTACTATGGTGATTGAAACTTATTTTTGTCTGACATTGTCAGAGAGTCCTTGGAAGTCTTGTTTCACTTGATTTCCTGTACCCAATTTGTGATGCTGTTGTGGTAATTAATAATGACAATACTGCTGATCAACACTGCCCCTATGGGGGAAAATCTTTTGGCTCTTTTGTGTGTTGTATGATTTAAATCCAGTACACAGTGAATTACCTTGAAAATTACAATTGGTACTAAGACAATAGCCTTTGTCTTTTCAGCATATCAGATCTACAAAGCTTTCTCTATCAGAATATTTGAAAGGCTCGTTCTACATAAACACTTATTTTGAAATATTTTTCGAAGATCTTTCTCTGCTTTTACAAAGAGCATTCTTTAAATTAAAACAAACATATAAATCATTCCTTTAAGGACTGCGTCACTTAAGGACTTAGGAAAATCATGAGACAATTAAGGTTTAATATACTACCCATGTTCTACCCAAACAGCTCATATACCCTAATCACTAAGATACCTAGTTTATTGGTTCTGAATAAGGCAGAGTTCCTACAGAAAAATCTATATATAATCAATTAGTTAAAAGAGAGCATCAGAATATTGTAGCAAATGGAATTACAGTGATGTTGGCATTTTCAGACTATGTTTTGGTTTGCTTGTCAGATATGAGAGACGTGTACAGATCTGGCAAAAGTTGTACAGATTTCCAACAAGAGCAGGCACATCCTTTAAGAATGCAGTGAAAATTGTAAGAGATTTTTACATATTTGAAAATGCCATGTTACACTTTGACTAGATTGTATTATGGAACCTGTATAGAGGGAGAGTATTAAGGTTAACTTTTGTAATTTTAATCTGATATTTGCTCTGTTAGAAAACACTGACAGTAACCAACTCTCATACCTTATTGTTGTATTTTTCATACGACTAATTTCCATTGGATGGAATGTCAGAACTGCTCCAAACGTACGTAACTATGTTGCCCTCTTGTGACCAGCTCTCTAAAATAAGAAGTCATAGATCACTTCAAGAACAGAAGTCGATTTAAAGTACTATAAAAATTGATTATTGATAGACTTGCTTATTTTGTATGTTTCTTTTACACAAAAAAGAGCAAACATTTTATATTTTCTTAACATAGTGTCAAACATCTGTCTCATACATGCTGTTTCTATTCCTTTCTGATCTTTGTGTCAATTTTTGTGGTTTTCTTTTGACATCTCACTGTCCCTACTAGTATAAAAAAATATTCATAACCACGTAGAAGCATTTTATGTGTTGACTATAATATGAAGAGATAAATTCTCTGTTATTAATTATGTATGTACATAGTCCTTCAAGCATCAAGCCATTCAGGTTTTGGTTCTTTATCTCCTGTGGTTCAAATACTAGTTGTTGCAGTAGGAAAAACCATAGTGAAATTAATCTGTCAGTTATTTTGGAGGTAAATCTGATTAGGTTGTCTTTGAGGCTTTGTTATTCTTTTTTGTTCAGTTGGGGTTTAGTGTTTTGGGTTTTTTTTCCTCATGTGCCAATCTTTTTGAAATTGATTGAATTTCTTTTGATATTGCTTCCTGGAGTTAGTCAGTAACTCTTAAAAATTTCACTTAGAAAGGAACTTTAAAATGGTAACTTTGCTGCCCAGTGTAGTTGACTATTTAAATGTCAGACTACTTATTATTAGTGGACCAGATTAGAAAGTGAGAAACAGAATAATTAATTTTAAACTAGGAACAATGCACACTCCATCACAATCAATCCAATGCTCCAAATGTAAATGGGTCTCGTTTATTTGTCTTGTTTACCTTTAGTTATTGATTCAGAGTTTACTTGAGATGATTGACTCTTGTCTTACTGTGTGTTACGATATGGAGCGGTTCTAACTTATTTACTTTCAAATACTTCAACCATAGCTAATGTGACCAGTAGGAAATATTGAGTCTATGACAACTGAAGTGGGAGCACAAGGGGAGGATGTACAAGGACACACTCACCTGTGTAATGCTCACAACGGTATTCACTTCTCAAAAAATAACCTTGTTTATAGATACAGAAAATGCTGGATATTGAATGTGTCTTCACCTTTTAGACAAATATTTAGGGGATGAAATCACTGGCCTGGAAGGCTGAAACATTCTAGCAACTACTCTTTCCTTAAATAAGGAAGACTCTAAGGGAAATCTGAGCAAATTAAGACCTGAAATTTAATTTACCTAAAACAAGGATTAGTTCCCATTAGATTAGAATTGGTGAATACACCCCAGGTTACATTTTAATTAAAATTTTTGTTGCAGTTTTCTGAAGAGGATGCTTGATTAAACAACCTACTTTAGTGAAGCATAAAATTCTTCTTCATTGTTTTTTAATCCACTCTTTAGATCACAAAGATGTACATAGACTAGAGAGCTTTATATCACCCTCTTGATAGTTGAAAGATAGTAAATGAGTATTTTTTCCCTGTATGAATGTAGGTACCTGTAATTTCTAAAGGAAAAAACGCCACAGTTTAGAAGCCCAGAACCCAAGTACCAGGAGCTGTTTAATGCTGCTTTTCCAATCCACAGTAAAGGTATTTGATTGCATCAGGATCCTCTGATGAAACGTGGACATGTTATTTTATCTGAACTTGCCCCCAGCAGCATCGTGGCTCAGGTGGACAGAGTATCACTGTGCTGGCAGCAGAACTGCCCTGTGTGTGTGAGGATCTGCAAGCCAGCAGGGCAGAGCACACCCCCTGAGTTAAGGAGAGCTTTTGGAGCACGCTAAGCACACTAAAAGTGTACATCCATCACTGTCAGCTCCTCCCTTGCTCCTTGAGGAAGAGCATAGTGTCTTCAAGGGTTTCGTTCATTCTGGGAGTTTGCCTGTTTGTTGGTGCATATGCAGTAGGTTGAAAGGAACAGTTTTGTAAAGTTGAAGCCATTGGTTTATTACACAAATTACCATTATACCCATAGAAATGGTGGCTTTTGAAAACACACCAGTTTTGATTTGAGTACAAATGTTAGAGCATTCCACATGACCACAATATCTGGAGCTAGGAGTTTAGGCAGATAATTTTATCTCAGTTCTCTACTATCCTGGCTAGTGTGCACAGCCAGATTATTTTAGAGGAAATCTGGAAATCCAGTATTGCTAAAAGACAGTCATATTTGAGATGGAGGTTAGAAATTAAGTGGCAGAAAGTGTTCTCTGAAACCACATACCTATATGGATTTATTTACACAACAAAACTGTCTGAATTTATGGAATAATAGGCAGGATATTGTTTTAAAAGTGTATATCGTCTTCTTTGCTGACATTATGCTACCATGTACAAAAATTTATTTTTCCTCAGAAATTACTGGAATTCCTTTCTCAAAGTGATAGAAACATTGACATAATTTCAATGGTTAATTTCAATAATTGTCCTTTTAAAATTTTTTGGTATATAGTTGGATTTTCTTTTCTGCAGCAAAGCCACTTCATCTCGCACAGTGGCTAATGAAATAATACCATATTAATGTGTTTCAGATTCTCCTAGAGTCTGACAGAGGTATTTAATTGTTCACAGTACCTGTGGCTTAGAACAACACAGTCTAGATATAAATTCAAATTTTTATAGCTTGAAGAAATAGTCCTATAAACAACTTTATTTTATCTCAGGAGTACTACAAAAAATTTCCATAGTTATTAATAGTTTAAGAGTTTAAACTGAATCATGCTGAGAGAATATGAGCCATTTATATTATTTATATTAAATATGGCTACTCATGCTGCCTCTTAATTGGCCTTTATGTGGCTTAGAGATAGTTTACAATAATTAAGCTGTAAGTAGGAGTTCACATAGGACTTCATCATCTCTAAACATCTTCAGTGCTCAGATATGGAGAGAGATGTTATGACTGGAATCTTGAAAAATAAATCATTATTAAAGATACATAAGGAGTTATCAGGTTGGAAAAATGTGTCCATTAGAAAATGAGAGGTTAATTTATATTCATAAGCATCCCCTGCTGTTTTTCAAGAAGTTTGTATTAATGAAAGATTCACTTTAGTAACAAAGATACCTAAACCTTGCACAAGGGTAGTCCAGCCCGATTTTAAAATATGTTGTTCTTATAAGAAGAACAAAACATGAAATGTGAGCTTTTACTTCAAATTTTAAATTGTTATGTTTGAATTCTTATCACTATAATGCAGGCAGTGTTAAGTTCCACAATTTAATTAATATTTTCAGGGGTGTTAACCCATTCAGAAATCACAGATTGAAAAGAGCATACTAATCCTCATCTAACTAAGTACATTTGGATCAAATTTCTTTTTCTCGATCAAAGCTTTTAGTTAATTTTTAAAGAAATCATTTTGTGTTGAGGTTTAGGGAGGTAAAATCATTTCAGAAACATCGTAATAGTGTTTGTAAAAAATAGAAAAGTCAGGACACAGTTATGTTTTATGACATGCCTACACATTACATTAGTGACTTTATAAAGATTTTATTCAGTTGTAAGTTGTTAGCTTCACAGAAGTGAAGGTTTTCAAGAAGGAAAATAAGACACAATAATGAGAAGGATCATGTGACAGAAATTAAAGCAAATTTAACATTTTTGGAGAATGGCAGAAAGAAGGTGTTAAAAATTGTGTTACATATGAAGAAAAATATTTAGGAAAAGTAAGTTGGAATATATGACATAAATGGGTATTTGAGAATTTTTTTTTTTTAGTTGATCAGAGTTATACAGGAAATAGAATACAACTGTGAAAAAGCCAATGTGGGGAGAAAAAGGGATTCTGACAATGGCTTTTAAAGTCATAGATGACCCAGCTTTCTGATTATGGTATACATCATCTAAAGCTCAGTCCTGACTTTACTGTGTTCTTCTCAATAAAGATATGTTCAATTCATGTACAAGAAACATTTTCCTAAAAGCATATGGTACTTTCTGATAAAGATGAGTTTTACAGACCTGCTGGACAGCATAATGTGGGTTGAATTCACAGCCCTTTGGAAAACCTTCTGTGCTCTCTCATTGAATCTGTATTGTGCTCTGTAGCAGTCTAAAATTTGTATTTGAGCTGTTATATGAAATTCCAGTCATTATGTGTGATAATCTAAATTAGCTTCTACTTTGGTCCTTCAAATGTTATTTAGAAGTTTTTAACACCAAAAGGCAGTTGATTTAAAGGACGTTTTCTATGTCAGTTCAAAGTAGATGACACAGTTCTGTTGGGCTAGGATAATTGCATATATTCTTACAGATGGTTAATTTGTTCCCCAGTTAAATATTTGGAACAGAACAATGTGAGTTGTGCTATATCCTATTTGACTTGGAGAAGCTGAGATATGACACTTTTCTGATAGGCAGTGTAGATGTTTAACTTGTATAAAATATGCCAGGCAGCAGAGCTTGCAATATGTGCAAGACCTTGGAAAAATAAGTTAATAATATTTCCTCATGTACAAAGTGTAACTCTTGTCTGCCTGCTACACTTGGAGAGTAAGAAGCAAAGACAGTTGTGTGCCCTTTTTTTACTCTGCCAAAGTCATGGGTTCCTGGGGACTAACTTCAGCTGCAATGCCTTTTAACACTTTCTGACTGACTCCAGATTGTCAAGTATATTTTTCTCTGGAATCCCTTCCTAATCACATAAAAAGGAAAATGTTAAGTGGGTGATCCAAGCTTTATACTCATGAGAGATTTCTCTCCCAGCATCTGACCTGCAATAGGTACATAGAGCCTTTCATCAAATTATCTGTCAGAGGAGATTAATGCTCATTATTATACTTATCCAATTGGTGGCAATGTTAATGGAAAAATGAAGCTAGAAAAGGAAAACTTATCCGACAAAATTCAGAAGCAGAAAGTGGAGTAGGATTTAAGACATTTCTTTTCCATATTAAATTCTAGACTCTGCTAAAATATAATGCATTTAGGCTTTGAGATACTGTTATAACTACACACTAGAGACTAAATTCTTTTGTCCTTGTCCAAGCAAATCCTGCCCCCAGACCGAACTGGGAATTTAGATTGAGTGAAGACCGCAGAATTGAGCCCTAAAGGAATATGGCTTACTGCAACAAAAGACACAAGAGAGTTGAAATAAAAATACTGCTAGCAACATGTAGCAATGGAACAACATTACTTAGGGAAACATTCAAATGGGATGAATTAATTAGAAGCAAGACTTTGATCTAATGCTTATCACAGTGTTTATGTTCAATGTAACCTATTATTTGTATTACCTCAAGTCTGTCATATATTTTTTCTATTTCCTCAGTAGTGTTTGCCTATCTTTTACTGCTCATAAAAGAAAATGTTTTGCACTGTCAACATATTTGTTTGTTGTTAATAAAAGATTATAACTAAAAATATAATGATGTGTCAAACAGAACTAACCCTCCAGAGAAACTAAGCAAATGGAAATAGTACTGTGAAAATGAATGCATTGTAATTCAAATAATTTGCTTTTCTGCAACAAATTATCTTTAAATCCCACCCACAACATACTTATGCTGAAGCAGAACTAGAGCAAGCTTATGAATTGATTCTGACACTATTTGGTATGAAACCTATATAACATCATTTGTCATCAACAGAGTCATTTCAGATTTACAATAACATAAATTAAGGTTCAACAAGAAGAAAATTAGTAAAGCTAAGTGGTTTAAATACATTTTAAGCTCACTGAAAAATCTATTATCTCACTGATGAGCTCTATCTAGTTCCACTTTAAAATCTGCTAGCTCTCAGAGAAAGATATGGATTATGACTGTTCTGAAAACAGATGCATATTCATTGATGAGACATTTTGATTCCTCTTTTTAATGTGTATTTTCATATTCATGGTTTTATATAGTTTATTCTCAGGCAAACATTAGTTCAAATAAGGAAATATTTGTGCTCTGTGACTTTTTTTTTAAGTATAACTCAGTGTTTACATTCATTGTACAACAACAAAGACTGCACAATATTTAGTATTAAAAAAATGAATTATTCCATATGAAAATGAATTAAGTATATTCCCATTACAGTATTTCTTCATAAAAGTAAGAAATCAGTCATGCTAACTGTTGCTTGATTTATACCTTTCCTAACATAAGAAACCTTCATAAATGAAGGCTACATTTTTGTGGGGGTTTTTTGGTTGGTTGGTTTTTGTTTGTTTTGGGGGAAGATTCTGTATTTTGTTTGGGGTTTTTTTGTTTGATGGGTGGAGGGTTTTTTGTGTGTGTTTTTGTTGTTGTTTTGGGTTTGTTTTTTTCAGTTTTTGTTTTCCCTGGAAATAGAATTCTCCCTTTCTTTCTGAAGTAGGTTAAAATCCTTTCCTGTGTAAGGGTTTATAAACATTATAAACATTTATAAACTGTTGTTCATGCATAGTGCTCAGGGAATTATACTGAGCACAATTTCTTTCAAGAGCTAGTGGATTTCAGTTTTATTGCTTGATATGTCCCTATTTCAGCTGAAATTTTGCTGAGTGTTGCAAAGCCAGATATAAATTGTTCTCCAAACTGCTTTTGTTTCTCTTTCTTCTGGAAACTTTTAGCTCTCTCTCTCCATTTCCTGCTCCTCTCTTTTTTTTTCCAATGGCTTTTAATGAGATCCTTGTCCTTGGCAAGGGACTTGAAACAAGATGATATTGAAGGCTCCCTCCAACACAAAATATTTTAAGATTCTGTGAAGTTCCTAACTGGATTCTGATACTTTCCTCATTAATTTCAGGCAGATGTAGCTACTTATTATTATTATTATTATTATTATTATTATTATTATTATTATTATTATTATTTCTTATTATCTCTACTTATTATGGGAAACTTCAGTGCGTATGACATTGCCATGGGGTGAAACTTATCTAAAAGAAACGGTCCTGTAAGTCAGACCTGGACTACATTTGCCCCCTATAAAGTTTATTCAGTTTGCAGAGGAAAGAAACAAAGAGAAAGAAAGGAGAACATCATTACCTTCACAGAACATCATGGGGTTGGGAAGCCAGAGAGCAAAAGTAACCCAAACGTGAACTATTGATTGGTCTTAGAGATGGAGAAAGTCACAGAAACCCTGCTGCGACTACATGGATAATGGTTATGGCTTATGCTGACAAACTATCTGGGTAAAAGTAATTAAAAATGGCCATAAATAGTTGAAAAAATAAGGAAAGATAATATGCAATGATGCCTTGTGTGGGACTGCCCTACGATGACAGACAGAACTTGGAAGTATTGAAGTGATCTAAACTAGGCTGGAAATTCTGGGTTTGGTTTGGTTTTGACTAGGTTTTGTTTTTAGAAATGTAGAAATGCTGCAGGATAGAAATCTTACAGTGAAATAAAGAAAATTAGATTAAACACCATAGAGTGAGATGATTCTGCTCTTACACCTGCTGCATCCAAATTCCTCTGTGTGAGACATTTTGGAGAATTTCTAATTAATTCGGTTTTCCTTTTTGGGAATAGAGCTAATTCTTGGTAAGAGAACCAGGCTCATGCTCGAGGAAGGATCTTTTCCTATTGTCAGTCTACAGAAAAAGACTTTTCAAAAATGTAGATTCTCCAGATGAAACACAGAGTCTGCAAATAAGGACTGAAACATTAAATGGCCTCTATCTCGTTCCAATGTGTAGTCACTATGGAAGCAAAATAAGATTAAATCTTTGTTTACTGGTAAGTAAAATTAGACTTAGATAAGAGCTTTTCTGATAAACTGGAGATAATTTTCCTTCATCTACAAAAGTGAAAAAGAGAAGCACTTTTTTTTAATTAAACATCCTAAGTAAAGTAGTAGAGCTGCTAATTTATTGATTTGGACCAATTAGTTGGTAGACCACAAGAGCTTTATATATTTTAATATTTTATAATAAATCTTACTAAAAAATTAAAAGTATATCTTTTATTTTCAAAACCAAATAACTGAGTATTTCCTCTGCTTTCCAACTACTAACATGCAAAAATAAGTATTGCTATTTGGTTGTCCAGGCACAAAAAAAAAAAAGGAAAATTACATACTCTTTTTCAAGGTTTGAATCACCTTCACCAAACAAGCAACTGCTGTTCTTTAAGGCACTTCCCAGGCATTTTTAATTTCCTGATTTTCAGATGCTACTGCTGTAGTAGTAGACTCAGCAGAATGAAGTGTGTTTGTATGTGTTTCAGCTGTACTAGTTCAGCAAATTACTTTCTTTTTTTGACGAGAGGACTCTGAGCTAAGAATGGGAGTTACTTCAGCATTAGCATATGTTGAGTTCTTCCACAAGATGATAGTTTCTTGCATAAATTCGGCAGTGCCTTAAACTATTGCCGAAAATCACCAGATCTCTTCTGTCAAATATCTTATGTTTTAGTGACCAGTGTTTCTATCAAAATTAGCTTTATTAGTTTAGGTCTACTTACTTTATTAGATACAGCTGAAATAGTGAGGACATTCTTACTCTTTTCTCGAGTTAGCACAGCTCTTTTTGTGCTTCAGGTGTGGTCTGCTGCAAAGAAATCTGTAAAATAACTTTCTAAGAGAATCACCATCTTTTTTGTGCCTGCCTTCTCTGTTGGTTCTGCTGTCCACCAAGTTTGCTTTACTCATCTGTTCTACCTTCCAGAAATGTGGTTATTTTACCATGCTTCAGATGACAAACTGATGTTTAAAATTGATGTTAGAAATATGCAAACTGTATTTTACAAATATTAGTAGAGGCGTACGATCTGTTTTAAAAAGGTGAGTACATATTAATGCAGTGACCATTTAATTCAAACAGTTACAATTGTTCAGCATAACAATGGAATGGAGGATGACATGATCCTTAAAGAAAACTGGAAATGCTAACCCATTCATCCATTATAGAATCATAAGTACAGGCAGCTTTAAATTTGACCATAGCATACACAACTAAGATTCAAATATGTAACAGAACTCCTAATACATTTGATATTACCATATGATTATAACTATCTATCCCTGAGACAAGATTCTTACAATTTGAAATAATTAGGAGGCTGTATCGATAGCCTGCACTTTCTGCTGACTTATACTTAGGCCAAGGATTTAGCAATAATTTGCCATTAAATCTGTGAAGCATTGAAACTTTTCCTTTGTTCCTTGTTTATGTGTTCTAAAGACAATATTGATTTAGTATTTCCAGCACGGGATGCTTGTATTAGGTCTATTAGCTTGCTGTTTGTGTAGCAACAAGTATTAGCAAGGCACTTTAATATCTTGGTTTGTGACTTGGAGCCAAATAGCAGGTGCAATTGTCCTCTCTTTACACTGAAATAAGCTCCTTCTTACATTCACTGTAATTTCCTTCTCAGCTCAATCTTTTAGTCTCCATTTGCAGAGTGCCAGTTCTTTGGCTGTGTTGTAAGTTACTAAACATGTTTTGCCAGATTAAGAAATTTGTTCTGCTCCACTCTGAACACAGCTTTTTCCTACTGCAAAATTTAAGCTTTGGTACCAATTCAAAGGACAAAAATCTCTTTTATCAGAAGTTAAACTGATTTTTCCATGATGTAGAAGCTTGATGATACTTTCTGGTTTATAATGCCACAGATCTTTAATTAAATTCTCCAATGTACTCTTTAATAACAACATATTTTCCTTGTCCTAGTTTTCAAATCCTCTCTTGAAGAAAATCCTCATCTCTCAATTCTCTACTTCCCTACGCTTGATATTTGAAAAAACAGAGATGGTGTAGGGTTCTATCTGGATCTCAACAAGAAAAGGTGTACAACAAATGGTTTAATAAAGCATCTGTTTAAACAAGATGGGATAAAAAGAGGAATATAAACAGCAAGCAAATCTTACACCAGTACACGCTGGGTACTCTGCATGCATGCGTCATCTGACAGACCACTGAGGCATCTCCCAACAGTGTGCTGCACTAATCCTGTCCATGGAGAACTCCATTTTGGCCATTCAAGCTGCTATATACAATTTTCTTTAAAAAACCCAAGTCTATTTGTCATTGGTACTGTCAAACAGAATGGATGTTTGCATCCAAGGAACTTCTTGCTTCACATTTAGATGAAGACAAGATTGTGTGCATCATATAACTGCTGGTACTGAGTTGGTGGGAACTACCTGCATGCTCCTCAGTTACAACCGTCTGAGTTTGTCCTGTGCCCAAGAATTTGTGCAGCACCACACAGCCTGAAAACACACTGAACTGGTGGCCCAATGCCACAGTGCCTTCCTAGATGGCTGCTCCTCAAACTCTGCTCGAGCCCAGGCTAGCTGGCAGCCACCTTTGAGGGCCATGAAGTAGATGTCCGGGCACCACAGCACCAAACGTCTCTCCACGGGAGAGATCGGGCACCCCGGCGACTCTGGAGCCACTAGCCAGGCGGTACGTCCTGCCACANGAGGGAGGGGATAACAATTCCAGGAGCAACCAAGTGGGAAAGGGGAGGGAGACCGGAGCAGTCCATTTACAGATAGTATAACTGGGGGTTAACAGAACTGTACATTAAACCTTTATAGATGTATAAAACCATAAAAAGCACCGTCACAGCCCAACACAGCACAGGTCTGCCTGTGCTCAGGTCAGCTGTGGGGTGGATCACCAACTGCTTGAGGCACAGCAGTCCCCTGCTCAGAATCACCTTGTTGCATGCTTTAATCCTCATAGACTTTGCTGTTCCCAAACATATTGCAAGTAACAGATTCTATGAGGAAACTGTTCAGCTAACAGAGAGTTTCCTGACAGGCTAGGATGTTCCTTCTGTTGTACCACCCACCAGTGCAGCACAAGCATGGGGTACACCAGCAGGTTCCTCTGCAGCAGCTTCTCATGCATGGGCTTCTCCAGCCTGGAGTACAAGGCCCAGTATAGGAGACATAGGTTATTCAAGGTCACCAGCTCCTCAATATAATGTCTTCTTCAAGGCTCCTAAGAAGGCTACTGAGAAGGAATCTCTTCTCTAGAGTTTCCTCTAACATCATACATCTGGTAGCTTGAGGTTTGTACTCGCAATATTAGGAATGAAGGCATCCAGTAAGGAAAACATCTTTAATAAGGGAACAATTATTGCCATGTCCCGAAACACATAAGGGAAGAAACAGCAGGGTTATCTGACAAAACAGAACTAGGCAGAGATAGTAAAATATTTCTGTGAAATGTTTTTCAGTCGGAAAATCTTCAGTTAAATAAATATGGGAACATTTGCAGGGATGTTCTTGTAGGAATGTGTGAACTGCAATGACATTATTCCCATGGCAGGAAAAAACTCAAAATGGTAAATTTGAAGCAGCCTTCTGTTTCTACTTGTTTTACTTGAAGTGCATAGATTTCTCAAGCTTGAGAATACTTTCAAAATATTCCTTTGAATATCCAAAGATGAATCAGTAGTATTGTCAAAGTTGAACAGTAATGGTATATAAGTTGCTCTTAAATTCCTATTTTCAAGTGATTTCAAAAATTTTCTATTATATTCTATTTTCTTTAAAGACAATTGACCAGGCACAGTTATTGGCTAATAATGGAACTGTCTTATTTTAAATAATGGATATCCTCAGAATGCCAGCTCTTTTGTTTAAGTCCAGATACCTTAGCCAAGACTTGCCATACTTCCTCCTAGTTCTGTTAAACAGGCCAAAAATCTCACAAGAGCAAGCTAAGAAGAGCCCTTCAAAACACAATATTATAAAAAAGTTTTTACCACTTATTTGTAAAAACTGGTGCTGAGATCGAGGAGGAAGTAAAAGGGGAAGAAAATAGATAAGCCCAAATCTTGATGTACCAACCAAAAACCAGTAGAGAACTGCTGACATACACCAAATTAAGTACAAACCTCAAGAAGCTGGAAAATTTTTAGCCTTAATAAGGAGCACTGATGTTATCAGATTGCTTGATTCATACTAACAGAACTTTTGATCATAGGATAAATGCATGGATGTTTTAGAGTTGTGTGATTTACATACAGAGAACCTGTGAAATCCAAATTGCACTGTCATGAAAATTCTGTAAAAGCCTTCATACACTTCAAGAGAAAACGGAAGGAAACATCTGTAAAAGATATGTTTATTATCACCATCATCATCATTATCATATTATTCTCTAAAAAGAAAAACCTTATTAAACTAGGCAAAGGACTGTTTGAGGGGAAAGAAAGTTGTTTTGAAGGAATGTGACAAAACTGTTAATATGTATCAACTCTCACAGATGTGGAAGATTGATGGAAATTTCAACCCATACTTCAGCATTCTGTATGCCAAAGAAGGTACTCAGCAGTTATCACAGAAAGTCAGAGTGTAGATATTTTCAGCAGGATGATAGAGGTGACATACCAGCATAATGCTAAAAAGAATGCTGTTCCTAGCCACAATCTCTAGAGATTGTTCACACCAAAACAGTCCTAGGGCTGCTGGAGTAGTTTTTTAAATGCTTTACAAAATTGAAGCATACATTTAAAAATTTCTGCAAGAGAAGGGTGTTACTTTCTTTTCATTAGCCAACAAGAAAACTGTAGTGGATTATTAAAATATGAAAATAATATTTTGAAGTTCAGAGAAAAGTATCAGTGAGCAGAAGGCCACAGAAACTGGAAAAAAAGATTAAAAGAGGAAATTGCAAACCTGATCAGGCATCCCCAAGATACTCTTTGCGCATGAATCCTTATAAAACAATTTTATCTCAAAGCTGCTGTTACAATCATGTGTAAAGGAAAGGCTAAGTGTACACTTTATCAATTACCATTTCAGTACTTATTTGAGGAGCTTGATTTTCTTTTAATAGTTATGATTTCGCTATGGATTTGTGAAAGCCAAAAGAAGCCTTTTGTACATATTTTCTTTTCTTGATGTGTTTCTATAGGGTCTTAATTAGAAATTATGCTGTGGACAACTCTGAGAGGTATGTCCAGGAAGCATGGCAAAATCTGCTTGAAGTGCTGACCTTTCCCTCTTTCACTCCATCAACTACAATCTTTGCACTAACATTCAACATTAATTTAAAGACTTGAGTTATACATGTGTGCAGAAATCTATTAATAAGTATTTCTAGATCAAATATTGATGCTGCATCTGTAAGTACAAAAAACAGAGAGGCAAAATTAAGCTTCAGAATTCTGTCTACACTTCTTCAGTACAAGCAGCATGCAAAAGAAATTACTTATCTGCTTTCTAACATCCCACTAAGTAGCCCCAACATGAGGTATCAAGGGTTTTGGAAGGAATTTACAGTCATAAAGGATTCTCAATGGAGAATTGAAGTAATGTTTCACACCACTTAGAGCCCTGAAAAAACCTGCATAGCATGGATGAGCTTTCCAGATTGCTGAAGGTATGTTGTCAAGGAGGAGGCAGACTAAAGTGATTAAAAGGTATAAATGTGTCTTCAAATTTTGCTAGCTCTTATTTCATTATGGATGTTCAGTTCCAATCAAGTTAGTACATAGCCTTCCTCACATATATCTGGAATTTAACATGCATCCAGTTTTACACTTGAGGTAACTATTCACAGAGTATTTCTGTGGCCTTGCATTGCAAGACTCAATAAATAACATTATTAGAAAGGGTCATAAATGTTCAGTTACAGATGCTATGAATGACATTATGCATATAATATATAATTCCACAAAAAATATTAATTTGAAATTTTATGTTTATTTATTTTTTTTAACCATAAATGAAAAATAGTAATATCTTTATTCTTTATCTCACGTGCATTTTTCCTTCACTCCAGATCAGGACATTGATTCCTTTACCAATGTGGAGACAAAGTATCTAGTGAGCTGAAGGACATTCAGTTATACTTTCTTTGTCTTTTTTTTTTTTTCAATTTAAATTAAACATAAAAATTCATAATATATCTAAAAGTGTCAGGATTTTCTAAGAAGATAAAGCTTTCAGAATACCACTTCTCAGTAGCAGACATTTTAGCTTTAATTGTTTGTAACAAAGTGTTTTTCACTGAACTCCATGACGATTTTTATTTTAAGACCCATTCAGTTCATAAGATACATATGTTTCCTACCTCTAAAAAATCGATGTAAACACATCAGCTCTGGCAGGTTGTTATCAATGTTTCACAGAACATAAAATCAACCTAAAAGATAACCTTCCAAAACTCAGAGGAAAAGACACACTTTTAAATTTGCCTGTCAGTCTATCTCAAAGGAGACAAAGCTGGGAAAAAATGTCTTTAAATGTGATGGTCTCCTATGATCTGTTTCTAAAATTGTGTTTCCCATTGGATACATCTTTTATCAGAACAAGAGAAAGCTTTGTGCTGTCTTGCCTGACAGTGAAGCGTATGCTTTATACAACTTGCTGCAAGGGTTATCTCATTTAATCTACTCTGTGATCACCAACCTGTTTCTCCCATGAGGCTTTTCAAAGGTGGCTAGTACCCAAAACATAAGAGAGGAAATGAAAGCACTTGAAGCATTTTTTTACATTCTTCTGTATTGCTTCCATCTTTCTTATCTGTCTTGTAGGAGGGGATCATAATTTCAAACCACACAGAATGTAGAAGAGGCCAGTGTGTGGTTCAACACATTCATGTCTAGAACTTTTTGTACATAGATATCATCACTGTGCATCCAAGGTGATGCAAGATGCTTTGGGATTACATTATTTAGTATATTGGATACCAAGGGAAGTCAGACTAAAGAATCTTTCAAAATGTGTATGAAATAGGTCTCTGTTCTGACTCTTATGAAACTTTCTTAATACAATATTGAATAATAGGAAGGCTGCTTGTAATTTTAACCTATCAGAAGATGGCTGGACATTAACTGAAAAAAAAAAAAAAAAGACTTAAGCAAGATTTGCCTTTTTTCTTAGACCACATTCAGAAGAATAGATTTGGTTTATTTAATCTGGAGATGGATGTTCAAGAAAAGGGGTAGAAGGGTTTGTTGTTCTTGTAAACTGGTGGGGATAACAGGAACTGAATTATGTTACATATCTCTCTGTAATACTAGTGATACAGAAGGCAAAGCCCTCTGATCCTTCTGAATACTCTGAACTAGAGGTGTTGCATGGTAACTTCAAAAAACTTTTGGTATTTGTATTAGTAATCACAAATTCTCTTGCTGCACTGAAATAAAAATTATATCCATCACAAATATGCAACAGGATTTAGAGAATTTCTTTTTGCTGTATTGATTCCATCCTTTTTTTCAGTCACAGTGTCACTTACGGATATTTTTCCTTCTGTATGTCTCTAACTTCACGGCACTTAGTCATCTGTGCATAGCATCAGGAAAATTTAGAGTATCTACAAGCACTATTTGGCACTGAAAGAGTCTCCCCCAACACTCTGGAGTGGAAGTTGATGGAGAGACTATTCCAAGGAGGAATATAGTGAAGAATGATGTGAGAAATCAATGTCTGAGAGCTAAGCTGAGCAGAATGCATTCAGGTAATGTGCCCTCATGGAACTAAATCTGAAACTAATGTTGACAGAAATAACACGCTTTAACTGATGATGATCAATCCTGAATAATGGCTGTATAATGAGAAGAAGTCTGTGGAGTCCCAAATAATATGAGGTAATTTACAATGCTTTGGAAGCATGAGAAAGTCTGAAATGAGGGAGAAATACCCAGGTGTTAACAACATCAGCTTGTGACTTCCATCCCAACTGAACTGCCTTTAACACTTTAAAGCCTGTGCTATGGGGTACAGGGATGCATTGTAGGATCTTTTGGACATGTTCAGTATCCACTGCACTTTTCAGTCTAGATGGAGAGTTGTGGAGGCTTTACAGTGCACCAGTTGATGCACCAGTTAAATATTGCCACAGCTTCTCATTATCGTGAGTATGAAATTTTTTTCTTTTGAAAATTGATAAAAAATATTTAATGAAAAAAAGATAAAAATAACAGAAAATAAGCCTTCCTCAAGGTAATTCAAGAATTTTTCCAAAACAAAGCCATCTTATTTGGATCATTTTTTTGCCATACACAAATTTAAGAATTTCTCCTCTTCTCTCCTCTAGTATATTCAGTTTTCTGTTAATTTTATTTTTTATTGGCACAGTGTAAAGCTATCAGATTTAAGTACCCGTTAGTTACTAGAATTTGAAACCAGCTATGACATGAAGTAAAATAAAGTATTAGAGTTTCAATTTTCTTCTCAGTTCTAGTGTTTTTGGCTTTCCCATGTGAGCTGTTAGTATGATGAGTAAACATGCAATGAATTGGTTCATTAGGATAGAACTATAGATCTCTCCTGATGCTTCTTTTATTCTTTGCAAAAGAGGCTTCATTGTTTCTATATATTTGGTTGTTACAGCTGTGATGTTGCAAAATGAAACAAAGTGCCATACAATGCTTCTGCATATAGAAAATGCAAAATTAGGAAGCAGAAAAAATAAACATGATGCAAATTTAATGCTTTATCTTGCTGATTGCTAGGCATATTCATTTGGAGGGAAAGTCTTCTATAAGTTGTAGAGTTACAATGACTTGTTGGAAATACATTCTCATCAAAACCACAACTTAATATTTAAAGATTAACAGTGCCACAGTTTAATAATTGTTCTATCCTGGAATTAGATACAGGAGTATTATGACTATTATACCTATCATTCCTCATACGATGCCACCTAAAACATTTTAGTCAATTAAGCAACAATCTTTAGCAGCAAATAAAATACCAACAAGAATCCTAATGCTTGGTCTGGTGCCTTATACTGGTTTATCCATTTCATCACTATTTTTATTACCTTTACAAACTCTTCTGTAAATTGACATAACAAGCCTCCGATTTTGACTTGATAACTCTTGTTGACTGTTGGAAACCAGAATAATGTAGAATCTAGTATTTCCAGGTATATTAATATCTATAGATTCAGTTCTTAACAAATGGCACATTCAGTCTTTGATGCTATTCATCTAGGGTCAAGTGACACAGCTTGATTATTGTATTTCAGCAGGAGGTTTATTGGGATGTAGGTGGACATTGTAAGAAAAAAAAGCATTTTAAAAACAGACTATAGTTTACTAAACCGCATGTAAAAACGAACATCATTAATACGAACAGCAAGGAATACGATTTCCAAAATGTTTTTAAGTACAATCATACAAAGTAAACTTAGATTATGGCTAAAAAAAGTAAATTGCTATTAGATGCAAATGAAAAATCCTGAGAATTAGGGTGTAAAAGCTAAAATATTACTACAACTGCTTAATCCATTCTTGTANGCATGTCTCTGTTCCAGCGTGGAAAAATCTCCCAGTCTTTCCACGGGTTCACAGGCTGAAGAATCTTCGCCCCTATGATTCCTCACAGATTGCTGGGGCCCTATTCCAGTGTTTAAGGCATCTTCTCTTTCTCCTCTCTCTGACCTTGGTGCTAATCAAGCTCCGCACCCTCCTGTCTCTTAAGCGGCCATGATGTTCTGCGCAGACTTTCTTTCTCTACTCCTTCTTAAATATGTTATCACAGAGGCGTTGTTGCCTGACCTTGGCTAGCTTAGAGCAGAGAAAAACTCTAGCAGCTTCTTAAAGAAGCCTCTCTCCTAGCCCCCCCAGCTAATAAAAAACTCTGGTTACTTAAAACCACAACAATTACTTTGCAAAATTTTAGGATCATAAACAATAGCATCCCAAGAGTGTCTAATAAGAACTAAAATAATGACTGAAATAATTTTCTAATCTCTGAACCTTCATGATAAAACTCTTTCCTTCCATGACTTAGACTTATTTCTGTTTTCCTGACTTTTTAATTTTACTTTGAACACAAAATAATTCTTGAAACACAGGTAAGGAAATACACTGGGGAACAGAGGATAATCTAATACTTCTTTTTAACTTGCTTTACAAAGTTGCAGTTAGAACAGAATTTATCCCTATGCCAGAAAATCAAACATTACATATGTGCCTCTTAAATCTCACTTATCCTGACAAGAGTTATATGGTACATAAGTCTTACTCAGAGCTCATTTTCACTTTGAGTCTGCAGTCTTGGAAAAAGATATTTTCACTTTGCAGATTCCATGTCATCTCATTGTCTTCAGGCTGAACAACTAACATCAAGGAAAGGTCTCTGTTTCTGTGTGATGGGAGGGAATGAACTCTCAAGAGAGATGTTGGCTGCAGTCTCATTACACGATATATAAACACCTGCCCCAAATAAGCTGACATTTCCCCCTCATATAGACAGAGGCAGCATGCTCCTGCTTTATAACCCACAACATTGGGGAGAGTATGGTTTGAATAACAGCTAGGAAGAAACCTTACATTTTTTTTTTAAATACTTTGTGGTATCTTCTTATGCTTGCTGTGGGATTGAGCTGGAGGAAAAAGGTATGGTGGGCAGGTTGTGGAAGCCTTGACTTAGGAAAGACCAATAGAAACACGAAACAGCTTTCCCACTAACTTCACCAATGCATAACAAATAGTATATAGTTTGACATGTGCATACAAAGGATACAAGTACTGTGTACTTGTATTCTATCCTGTCCTTGCCATACTGGTTTTAGGTTTAATATGGTGTTATGGTTTAGGAATGGTATTCTCCAATTCTGTAGTCCCATTAAAAAAACACACTGCCACTAGCTTCTCCTCCTCCTCCAGGTGGAAGCAAAAAAGGTAAAGATCACAGGTTGAGAAAAGAACAATTTACTGGAAACAGCAATGAGATAAGACAACAAACAGTAACAGAAACAAAATTACTAACAAAAGTGTACAAAAGAGAGAGTGCGGAGCTTGACCCAACTGCAGCCATGCCACTCAATTTGCTGTCTCCAGTCAGGACCAGCACTACTCCACCTCTCTGTCCGCCACACTTGCTCCACTGGAAAGGAACACCCTTCTTCTCACAGGTGAGAGAGACTCCCTTTCCCCAGCCCCTGGCAATGACATTGGGTGGGACTGAATAACACTAGGGTCTTGACCCTGTAAACAGAAAAGCCATAGCTATTTCAAGTCACTTAATAAGAAAGAAGAGCAACAAAATTCCTCTCTGCACCCTTCTGTCTGTAGAACATTTATTAAATGCTAGCCCAGGTAACTACTTTTTGTTTGTAGATATGGGAGCATAGAAATGATCATAAGGAAAAGAAACATTAAAGGAGAACAAAAATGACGAAGAAAAGTATGGTAGTAATATATCAGTTATACAAGTTTTAATGGTGTGCATTCCAGCAACAGTGATAATGCTTCTCTACAGAAATGGAAGGAAAGAGGAAGGAGGAATCCTGACTGCGGTCTGAATATAGTCACAAATGAAACAGGTTTGCATTCGCATTAAGCCAGAAATACTCTAAATTTTAATGTTGTTCTTCAATGTCTATCCAGTCAGCTGTCTGCACAGTGCAATTGCCAAAAAAATACAAATCAGTACCAGATAAAATAAATGGGAGCATCATTGAGACCTAAAACATCAATAAGTACAAACAATCACTGATAAGACCCCTTCTTTTCAAAGAAAAGAGGAGATTTTTAATTACTCTGATGCTGGTTGTGGCAGAGGAGAAATAAGGACAGGGAATCTAAATAGTTTCATCTTGTTTGTTGTTGTCTAATTCTGCAGCAGATATGATTTCAAGTGTGCCTTACTGAAAGCTTAAGCAGCTCTAACTCTTGTCGGGTTTGTCCTTTCTTCCTAAAAAACCTGCCTGTGTTCTAAAAGGCAGAAAAGGAACTTACTCTGCCTCAAACACTATCTGCCTTGTACATACTCAGAATGGAGGAAAAGAGAAAGTCTGTAAAACGTCCTGTACTGCAATGTCATCCTGTGTAAGTAAAGCGACAAAGCACTAGGAAGGCTCTCTTGCACAGCAGCATCCACAGTTATACATGAACCTTTTTGGGAAAATCCTTGCCAAAGAACATGTGAACATACAGATATCCTGCTAGTCACACTCTTCCTGATACAGGCCAGGATGCCATTGGCCTCCTTGGCCACCTGGGCACACTGCTGGCTCATGTTCAGCCTGCTGTCAACCAGCACCCCCAGGTCCTTCTCCACTGGGCCACTTTCTAATCACTCTGCTCACAACCTGTAGCACTGGTTGTTATGACCCCAGTGTAGAACCCAGCACTCAGTCTTACTGAACCTCACACCGTTTGTCCCATCCCATTTATATAGTCTGTCCAGATCCCTCTGCAAAGCCTTACCTGCCAGCAGATCGATACCTGCACCCAACTTTGGTGTCACCCATGAATTTAACTAAAGGTAGACTTGATCCCCTTATCCAGATCATCAATGTCAATCAATCAATAGCAATTAATCAGTGTGGCAATATATGATAGGGTAGCTTAACAAAACATGCTTAGTTATTGGCAGCTTGCAGCTGATGGAGAAGGCAGAAAAGGAAAATCCATATATGCACAGAAGCCTTCAGCCTGGGACAGGAAAATGGAAACACACCGTATTTGAGCAGTGTGTGAGCACAGCATGATTGGGGGAGAAGGCACGGGGACAGCAAACCTGGAACTCGACCTTAAGCAACCTATTCTTAAAGCTATAGTTATCTGGGCAGGAATAAACAATTAGGCAAAATAAACTATTAAGAAGTATAAAAATAATGTTGTATCACAATAAAATGATTCTTTTTTGCAACACAAGGGGGTCTGTGCCTTTTTCATCTGCCACAAATCAGCACCACCTGATAAGCTCAATGCTAATCATGATGTACAGGCAACAGATGAAGTAATATGTACCATTATTTTAATACTACTCAAGTGACTAGTTTTTGCTGCTCTGCAGGTTTTTTCTAGATATATTAATCAGGTCTGAGAATTATCTACTGATGACTCAAGTGGTCATCAATAATTTTGTTCCCTTTTCATTGTAATATTTGTGCTATTTAAAAAAAAATGAGCCGTTAGGCAGCAGAATATGTGAAACTATTATGTTCATAGAATTGGACTATCTGAATTTTGCTTTTAAAAAAGTAGAATATGGATCTTGAAAAACACTTCAGAAATTCACTCTGAGATGTCATTATTTTGCCAAGAAAAGTTGGACCAGATGATCCTTGGGGTGCTCTTCCAACCTGTTTTTCTATGATTCTACCATGTAATGTAGCATGGCAATACTAGCCTTAATTAATATTTATTTGTAAACAGTGTTTAATTTTATTCATAAGTGTTAATTAATTAAAGTAATCTGTCAGACTAAAAGTCTATCAGTTATTTCAAATGCAATGTCTTTCATGCTGTTCCTTGCATAAATCTAGGATTTGGCTTGCATTTCAAGCAAAAATTTTATCCAGACTATGGATTCTTTTCCCTTCAGGAAAAAATTTAGAATGTGTGTTGGTTGACAAATGATATATTGCCAACATAATTTTCTCTGGAATCTGTCCATTAGCTCAAAAGGAAAAATTAGCATTGTCCTCCTGCTTGGCAAAGGAAATTAATTAAGTTCACAAACTTTTTTGTCTCAGCTATTACAGAGCTTCCACAATTACAGCATGAAAAATCACAGATGCACACACATGTACACACACACAATCAATTAATGAAAACAGAATCCATGAAATGTTTTGGTCTCAAAACCATTGTTCTGCCCAGCCTACTCAGAAAAGAACAGTATGTATGCTTTCCGTTCCTTTATTAGCTTGTGCACAATATCTGGATATTTTGGTCAAAAAGGATGGTGAGCAGAAAGCAGATGTCCCAGTTCCCTTCAGAATTCCCACAGCATGAATATTCCATCTCAGCACACACAGATGTGCAAAAGAGCAATGAACTGATAGTGATGTCCACTGTTATCACCCAAAGGTGAAGATTCTTTCTTTCAGCCAACAGCAGTAGCAAACTGCTGCCCTCTTAAGCAAAGTAGACACAACGACTAACCTGTGAGCCACCAGATCAGCACCCAGCCTTCAGGCTGCAATCCTCTTTGATATGCTGCAACAAGCACTTTACTTCAGGTAAAGTCCTTTACTTCAGGTGGTGGATGCTCTCCAGCTCTGTGCACTCCCTTAGCAGTAAGCAGAAAATAGCTCTTCTGCTATGGACGAGACATCTCTGTTTCTGTAAGGTTCTGGTGCTCGTATCTTAGCTACATTTAAATTGGGCAGTCAGTAAAATATTCATGGGGATTTCTTTCAAAAAATAAAGTTATGAATTTAGAAAGAAGTTATTTGCTGGAATGTCAGTTAAAAATGAAGATAACAATTGCAGACATTGCAGAAGGAACAAAGAAATACAATGTTTTGAAGAAATAAAATGTATTCTGACAAATAAAATAAAATTAAATACATTCCAACAAAGAAATGAAATACAGTATTTGACAGAGATTTAAGTAAGGGATCAAAAAGTCCAGTAAAATGGGCTGCAATGTCATGAACTTTGACCCACTGAAAGCAATTGATGTACTACTAGAGTCAGTGGGGTTTATGATAAAATTTAACCTCACTGACCCAGAGAGATGAAAATAATGACCAAAATTTCTGAGGTCATAAAATAATTAAAGTCCTAAGTACTCTGTCAGTGGCTGTGAAGGTTCAATGCATGACAAAATCAGAGGAAATTTAGGGTAGACACTCAAACGTATGTAAAGGCTTCATTCTCTTTCCCCTCTAACCTCAGTAGTGTTCCTGATTTTCTGTATCTGATCATCAAAATCATGTGAGATTAGATTCTCTACCATTAGTAAGATTTTATTAACAAGTGGTAAGCAACAACTTGACCACTGTTGGATAGATAATAAGGAAGTACTTGCTTGTTGTTTCATGCATTCATCAAAAAATGAAATGTGAAAAATGACCTGTTGACCAGTGCACCTTTGAAATATCTTATATTTTTTTTACTTAGATGTTTTACAGATACAACCATGGTAACAACTAAATTATATCAAATCACAGTTATGAAAATTACTTATGTTGGGTCTAAATTTAAAAATAAGTGAATATGGACATTTTTTAATTAGTGTGTTCATACAGAAACAGTATCTTCTCTTCTACCATTGCAGTACAGGTCTTTCCTTTTCTTTCTCTGTCCTTCAACAAGGTCCGTCAAAGAAGAAGGTTGAAAAAAAAAGTTTGATCTATGAAAACAACAGTGTTCTTGGCACCAAGTACACAACCAGCAGCACTATGTAGAATCTCTTTCTCCTATTTAGGGAACATAATGCTCTTCAGAAGTGCTTTAGCTCAACTTTAATTTTACACCTTGCTCAAGCATCTCACTCATTTACAAGAGCTTTCTGAATATATTCTTTTTCCAGATTTGTCACTGATAACTTCAAGCCATTTTGTTTCCTTGTCCTTTTGTTTCACTCTCTTTAAAAAGAATAAAAATAGATCTCACAAGGAAGCTTGCAAAGCTGATAACACATTTGTACTTTATTTTGAGACCTTTGGAAATAGAATTTGTTTGTATTTCACTAATTCACATTCTTTGTTTCTATGTACTTTCTGCTTGAAATATTCATCCACTTCAACATTTTTTGCTGGAAAAAGTCTTCATGTAGGCCAGTGGAGCAAGAGTACTTCTGGGGCCAAATTTTAAATATAACTACTCAGATCCAATAATTTGGTTACTTCAGTGGTATTTTATAATCTGGTCAAAGAATCGTGTCTGTGGACTCTTTGCTGGTGTAAAAATTTAGCAAGAAAATCTTACAAAGCTGTAACCACCTCATGCTTAACCACATACAAATAAGGAGAAGAGAAAGGAAATGAGCAAGATTAATCTAATTCTTTTGCTTGTTAAGCCAGATCTCAGCTGTAGAACATCTGAAATTTTAAGTGTTAGCACCTTGTACTGAGGACAGTCAGATGCAACAAAAATAATTCAAATCCATCGCTTAGCTGAGCTTACGTATAAAACCAAACTACATCAAAAATATTCTGAAATGTGCTTACATACAAATGTGCACAACATCTTTGGGTAATTAAAGAGAAATAAACATTTTCACATTATTCCTGTAGTAAACTTGTGGGTCATCACAAGTAGGGTCATCACAACTCGGAGTTTCTCTAGGCCCCCAGGTCAAAGTTGCTCCCAGACTAGTTGAGCTTTGGCTTACAAATAATTTCTTTGTGGGAGTCTGAAAATGAACATGTGTGCCACAATACTTTTGTTTTAAAAAAGATCTTTTAAATTGTTACTTTTAGCATAAGAAACATAGAGATCACTTTTCCCTACAGCATGTTCACCAGTACTCATTAGTCAAGTTAAGAATTTCTCAGAGCATCCAGAATTCCACCACTGAGTTTTTCCTTTTTTTTTGTGCTTTGCCTAGACGACTAGTTCACTTCTTCCTTTACCAACCTTATAGTTTGAAAAAAGAGTCAGACAGAAAGCTGGCTCAATATGTTTCTCAATATGTACTTTTTTTTTCTGCTGAAAGAGTCTAGGTACACAAAATAATCAGTGAGAGACACTTTCCTTCTCATGTTTCTGGAAGAGGACTTCTGAAACTTCATTAAAAATTCTCTTCATCAAATTAGTTTGAAAGAAATAGTTTGTCATATGTGAGACTCCAGTGCTGAAGTTACATGCTTAACTAGGAGTACTACTATTAAAAACATATTTAAGGTTATAAAGTTTGCCTACCAAACTTTTGAAAAGCCTTTTAGTTTGTTAATAGTTCAAAATCACTTAAAGAGAAAACAATGACTTGCTTTCTAAAGAGATTTTATTTTAATTTAATGAGAAAATAAAATATTTTGGCCAAAGTTTTAAAGGGATAACATACAACCAAGGCAAAAGCATTCTACAAAAGCACTCACTACACAAGATCCCACACCAGCTTAGTAAAATGCAACCCATAAGGTTTAAGTTCATTTTGCAAACAGTCTGCAGCAGAAATGACTGTTTTTACAATGTTGTTATAGATCCTTCTGAATGAATATTCACCTGTACAATAAAAATTGTTACCATCATCAAATGCTATATTTGTGTGACTGTATGTATATCAAAGTTTAATTTAAATAAAACTGCACTCAGGTAATTTGTTGCATTGTTTTAAGGTATACAGTTAAACCTATGATATATTTTGGGGTTTTTTAAATGCTATATTAGTCTACTATAGTTAAGTAACGTGAAAAAAAACATTATTTACAATAACTTTTGAAACTTTTTTTTCTCAGAAAAATCAGATGGCATGTCTCATGTAAATTATACAATTAGCATTCATCAGAGTACACAGATTAGTTTGTGCAAAATAACGTACTTATTCAGCTGGCAGAAAAGCAAGCTAGCTTATAGAGAAGAAGAAATTAAGGAAGATGGTGTGATGATGATAGTCCCAAATAAAAGAAATGAGTGTATTGGAGAAATACAAGAGGTATTTGCTGTTATAAAATCATATTGACATGGAGTTTTAACAACTTGTGTAGGAGCAGTATAAGCAAAAATTCCAGATTTAACTTTTCTTGATTGCCAGTTGTTATTTCTCCCTGTATTTAATTTTTGTCCACATATTTGAGTGGCAGTGTTTCAGGATAAAAACAAGTACCTGAAAACCGTATTTCCATGTGGATTACTCAACTGGCATGAATATCTGTAATGAAATTTATTGTCAAAAAGACTCTATAAATTCTTTAAACAGGATACCTGAACCCTTTAACATAATTTCTTAAAGCTAATCACGTTTTGCATTTCAAGACATGTTTTTCACATTTATTCTTGAAAGTATATTGCTTCTCTAAAATACTTTATTTGATAAACAAGTGGAATTCCAGTTTCATAACTGTTGGCTGCTTGGATTGGTTTCTTGCTGTCACTTCATTGTCCCTTGAAGTTCTCCTACAATGAAATGAAGAGGAAAAATATCTAAAATTTCTCTTCTCCTTTACTTCTAATATGTAGCCTTAAGATGTTGTATGAGCTACAACATGTATGTATATAAGAGTATGGACACTATTTATGCTGCACATAACTATACTCAAGGACATATCCAAAGAGATGATCGAGGATCAATTAATTTATTTCTTTTGCCTACTTTTTATTTTTCTTTAATATAGATTTGATATTAGTTCTATTAAGGAGCAGAAGAATAGCTCAGAGTTTAATAATTTTTTTTAAACGGTAGAAGATCTTTTTAGATTTTCATTTTAAGCCAAAGGCTAAGTCAAGTTTATATAATGAGATATTGACAGGAATAAATCCTGTCAGCAAGTGTTTTTCTATCTTCAGGTTTCTCATAACATATCAAAAAAACCATTGTTCTCAGCAGTAGTGCTGTTTGTTTATATATTAATCAGTAAGCTAAGTGAGGAAATCATAATATTGTAAGAAGAAAAGACAGATTTTATACAAATTCTGTTACTTCTTTATCAATGANAAAAAACCCTATAATTTCTTTCCAACTACACAGGATTGCATAAAAAATAATGAAGGAAAAGAGTTCCCAAAACATCTAGCTCCACTTTGGAATTCTTTCTTAAGGGAAATAAACTGCAACTTAATCACAAGTGTTTTAATGAATTCTTATTCATCTACTGTCGTGCATAGACCCAATAGTGAAATGCCGAAGCAGGATAAAGTATCACAACTAGAAAAAGCTGCTGCAATGTAGATGTGTTGCTTCTATCATTAATTTGTCTTGTTTAGAATTAGCCAAGATATTACTGTATGGCTCCATATTATGCATCTTAAAGATCAGTTAGTATATTGAAATGTAAGAAAAAAATC
>WEIV01025245.1:775-21313 GCA_013390005.1 Calyptomena viridis | reverse complement strand
CTATGACCTTTAAAAAAAAAAAAACAAACATATTTCCACTACAACTTGAATTTGCTAATGGTATTAATGGAAAGCTTTCTGCAGCAATAAGAAAGCTCTGGGAGTGGGAGGAGGAGGAGGTGTATTGGTTTGCTTGGTTGGTTTTTTGTTTATTTGCTTGTGGTTTCTTTGGTTGTGAATTGCTGATAATTTTCCTAAAGGTGTCATAAAGAACAGAAAAATGCTCTTAATTAATTAATTTCATTTTATTCCAGTGTTATGAGGTAACATCTATGCTTTATGTGTTCTTACCTACAGATTTTTTCATTGTTGTTTGCTGAATTAAATCCAGCTAACATTAGCAACATTAAACAAGGTTTGTCAAGGCAATTATATAGTACTACTGCCAAAAAGGAACTTAAAATTTTTTTTATAGTCCAGTAAGTCTTTGGAGCTGCTGTTAATTTATGCTAAACTAACTACAATCCTGTGTAGCATTTTAATGTATTTTAGGGCAGCAGAAAATTTTGAAGGTGATAATAAAATAATTTACTGCTATTTTTAGATTTTTTTGACATTTTTAGTATTTAATGGCTTCAAGTAGATTATTACAGCTCAATACAGGACATGTGAGTGTAGAAGTCAACCACTTTCAGGTCAGAAAAAATAGAAGGAAATAACATAAATTTTTTTATCTGATCTAATTTTCAAATTTTTGACCTAACTTCGCTCTGGATATTAATTTCTGAATAAAAGAAAGATAGGAAAATTAGAAAATAACTAATTTCCAAAGGATTTAAGATGACCTTTTCCTTATGATTCACTAGTATTGGGGAAGCGTAACCTTAGCTCTAGATTGCATCTTTTTGAGGACAACCTTTAAATCACAAATTGAGATAAAGCACATAACTAATTAACTTAATAATGCTATATTAAGCATGATCCATGCTTTATTTCAAAAAATGGCAATTTATTAATCTTCTTATCTGAAATGGGCTTTCTGACTCTATTAACAAGGCACTCAGACTATTTGTATTAAACCATCACTATCCATTTATATTATTAGCTATTGAAAATTTCTCATGTAATATGGTGTGTAAATCAGGTTTATTTTCTGGAGTAGTAGTCTGTTAAAAAGATAAAAAGCACACACTCCAGTATAAGATTAAAAATAGATTAATTACACTGGGAATAACCCAGTCTCATATACAATTCACAGGGAATTTTATAAAACACATGTTGTAGTTTAGGAATTATATTCCCCAATATTTTGTTCCCACTAAAACACTCCAAACCATGGGCTGCTTGCTCACATCCCTGCACCCACATCCTCCACCTCCTTCCCTCGTAGCTGGATGGAGAGGAGAATTGAAGGCACACAAAATAAAGATTGTAGGTCGAGATAAGAACTCTTCACTGGAAACAGCAAATGAAAATAAGAAGATTAATAGTAACAGTAACAATTAATAACAGAGTTCACCAGAAAAGAGGTCAGTGATTCACACAATTGCTCACCACATGAAGCCCGATGTTACCCCCATCCTCCAGTGTATGATGTGAGATGTCATAGAATAATCAAGGGGTCCTGATCATGCCCCACCTTGGCACAAAGTAAAAACAACCCATATCTTTAGTCGAGTGTGCATGTCTTGGCTATGAGAATGTTTTCTTTTACTTCTGTCTCATTAGCTTTTATCCTGAGTTTGCACTTCCATTGTGCCTTGCTGTGTGCTGTCTTTCACTGTGGAGAGCGAGTGTGAGAGACAAAAATGTAATAGGCAAGCACCAGACTTCAGCTACGGGATGGGTAACATTAATAGTAATCCTTTGGCTCCAGTAACAGCTATCTGCAGATCCACACAAACCCTAGGCTTACCTTACTAAAGAAAATCTCCTTTATCTTTATTTTCTCATGAGTTGCAGAATTTCTTTAAGGACCATGATGGTCTCGATTATGACCTTTATAATTTAGCCAGCCTCTCCAGAGAAAAGGTGGTAAATAGAATTCTCTAAAACATCAACAGGCAATCTATGGATCTTGCTTTAAAAATACAGAACATAGAGAAGGTAATATTACATGAAAAATCTTAAAGAGATTATGCAATTTTCTATTAAAATATGTAAATAAGAAAAATAGTTAAGTAAATATATCAAGACTCTAAAATAAAAATACCTGCTAAGATTTCAAGGCTAATTTGAAGACAACATTTTACATAGATGCTCTCATAGGTCTTTGAAATTCTAGAATTTATTTAATTTCAATTTTATTTTCATCCTCTTTTTACAAAAGCTTGTTTTGTTTGCTCCTTTTTTTGGTGTGTGCAAGAGGGAATTTATCATTCTCTCTTATCCTTTGCAGCTTTAATTCTGCCTTAGATCCAACAAGCTTTTTTTGTTTTCATTTTATATTGACCTATCTACATACTCTATTTCAATTTGAAGGTTAAATTTCAGAATATTCAACATCTCAAAGGAAAAAAGAAAAAAAACAAACGGCAAAACAGAGTTGCTCTCCCCAGAAAAACTCCTGAGTTTTGTCTGGTTTTATATGAAATTAATACATCTGAAAGACACACATATATTGTTAACAATTTTTTATATCATATTTCCACAAACACTTTGTCCAGCCTGAATGGTGGTGTCTGCAGCTTGGAAGCAATGACAGCATATCTAGTACTGTACAAGAAATGGTTTTTTTATATATATATATAATCTGTCCCACAAACTCACAGAGATATTTTGCTAAGCTCCCTACATATAAGAGCACCTGAGAATCCTTCTCACTTTACCTGTGAAAATTGAACATACCTCTTACTAAAATCAATTACAAGTGTCTTCAGACAGGCTGCAGCTCAGATAACACTGACTAGTTACAGCAGCTACAGTGATGTGAACTTTATAACACTCTCCTGCAATTGTGTGAACATCTGCTTTTATTGCTCTCCTACTTCCTTGCATTTCCAAATGTGAACAGTTTTTCCTATTATGATCTGTACTAACCAAAGCCATGAATTTTAAGCATCTTTTTCACATGTGCCGCGAAATGAAATAATTTTCTTTTCTCATCAAACAATCCGTATAATTAGAGTACTTTTAGCTGTCTGTATCAAACAATTAGCGTATTAATTGCTGGGGGTTGGACTATACTAGTGAGCATGTAAGCAAAATTTTATAAATGTGATTACATTGTTGCAAGTGTAATGAACATGAATGGCATTTCTATAGACAATGAATCCTTTTCTCCAGAACCCAACAACAACAAATTTTTCAGATTTTCATTATAGATAGTCAGCTGTTTACCCTCAGGAGATATTTCCCTTTCCTATATCTCAGCTTTTGCCTTTAGATTTGAAAGGCCTAACTCTGACCTTGTTTATTTAGGTTTTATGCTAAAAAAAAATAAATTGATGTTAAAAAAGCTGATCTATGAAGCCATAACTGGCAGCTTACTGTGGCTCAGAGTCTTTTGAGAAACCTGTGTGCTGTGCTTGGTTTTGTTTTTGTTTCTCTCTTTTTGCTTTTTTTTTTTTAAACAGGATTTACTATGCACAAATGGCAGTCATAAAAGCACATAATGGCTTAGTAAAAGCACTGCAATTCATCGCAATAGAAGTCTGTGTCCTATGCAAGCAAAATTTAATTTCTGTTGAGTTAAGAAATGACTACGCTACTGTATTTCATCATTACCTCTGATTCTGTTTCAGGAAAGCTACATTACTGTTATGAAAAATGGGATTTGGTAAGTCTTGTGATAGTAAAAGAAGCTTAATGCTACATTGATTCTCAATATTCCTCTCTCCTCTACTTTTTCACAAGAAACATGTTTCTAGGCAGTTGGTTTTGCATGGTGTCACAGAAACATCCCAATACAATTTTGTACCTCTAGACACTGCAAGAGATTGTTATAAAGTAAATATTTAAATACCTGCCTAAACTGTTTGCAAACAAACACAGAAAATAAATAGCCTTTTTATGGAGAAAGGATGGATGCAATCAAAGACCAAATGTTTTGGCCATCAATAGATAGAGATCTGCAGTTAGATTAGGAAGCAGGTTGGCAAATGTTTCAGTGTAATGCCATCACACAAAAGTTTTGTTTTGTTGTTTTTGTTTCCTTGTCCTTGCCAAATTAAACTTTGTGTAATTTTATTGTACTGTCTAAACTGTATGAGATCTTAAGATCTCTCGATGGAAGTTGTAGATGCCCTTGTTAATAATTTATGTACTGGGAGATGTTTTAACATATGAAAAAATTGTTTGGGTAAGGAATTCCCTTTCTAGATGCCAAAAGGCAACCCAATAATAAGGGAGACTAGGAGAGCTTATGAAAGAGAAATCTGTTGGGATTTTATGCATAAAAGTAACATTTCTTGCTAAGTACATCCTAGAGCTACAAATTGTTGAAATATGGGAGACCACTAAGAAATTCTTGTTTTTTCTGTAAGCATAGTTAAGTATGCTTTAAGTGCTGGTTTGGAGCAGCTTCTCATCTGTCCCAGGGATATTTTCCTTACATTGCTATTATTATATTTTTATATGTACTTGAAAACCCATATGAAATAATATAATCTTTTACATTTAGACTAATTAATAACGTAATACTTTTCTTTCTGCGTAGAATGCAAATTAAGAACTATAATCATTAAAAATAACCACAAACCTATAAAATTATTAGCTCTACTCTTACATGCTTACACTTCTCTCTTACACAGCTCACAAACCAGCCTGAGGAACATTCAGACTAGAAGAATGGTTATCCAGAAATAATATTAGAATAAACTTCATTAATTTGTGCAGCCTGGGTCTTACGAAGGTTTTGTATTTTTGTATTTATAAAAAAGGAAGGTGAAGCAGAAACTGTCCATGATAAGGTTCTTCAACAAACCCATNAACAACTATCAAACTGCTCACCCTTAAACTCTTAAGCTCTGATTTTAGTAGTAGTTGTAGTTGTAAACTCTTAACATTCTAAGTTAGAGCCTGTTTTGCTTGTGTGAAGTAGTTAATAAACAGTTGCTTGTAATCCTTATCACAAAAGTCGGAGGTTTTTTTTTTTTCCCTTCTCTGAGAATTTTAGATCTATGTGTGGGCTCTCGGCTTTTAGCCAGAGTCAAACCATGACACTGTGATACAGAAAATATAACTAGTATGGCTATTTCTCACAAAGTGTCCTTACACTGAGTAGTTACATGCAATAGCAGTGAAAATAAACATGCACAATCTCACATGGATAATGTTTTAATTAAATTTAAATTCATAATTGTTGTGCTTGTGTGCCAGGATATTTCTTCCAAAATAACTTAAATTATGAATTTATTCCAAGTTCACTTCTCTTCAATAGTGATATTTTTTCAGACAACGCAAGGCACACAAGAATTGCAAGGTCCCTTTTTCTTCTATGTACAAAGAAGTAAGTATAGTGTAAATTCACATGCTAGCCTACTACACTTTAACTTCTCTGAACAGATAATGCTTCAAACAGCAGAATTTTCACACATTAGAAGGCTCTGAGTTTCAGTTAATTTTCAGAAAATGAATTTATTTATGTCCAGTAATTCAGAGTTTAGTAAATCAGGCCTCAGTAAATCAGATTTCCGTGTTATAATTGCAGTCACCCCAAATATTTCAGGGAACATAGAAATATACTGTCCTGATTAAGTAACTATTTTTCCCAGCTGATATGCAATTGAATTCACATTTTTCTACATAGGAAGATATAAGCTGTGTAGGTTTGACATATTTTAAAACAATAATCCTTTAACCACTAACTTCAGAGTGTTTAGATACAAAAAACTTTCTTCTCTTTCACAAAAGTCATGTGGATTTTTAAAAACATTTGGATATATCCAAAACCAGGTGATAAACCTGCCTTTAGGATTCCATAGAATTTGGTACAGAGGAAAGTTTCTGTAGCACTTACGGCATCCTAGATTTATAGATATGTGATATCATAAAATTGTATACAAAAACATCCTCATAAATATGTAGTGTAAGCATTATTAGAGGTATTTTGCACGAGAGTCTAAGTACAGATACAAGTAAATACCTGATTTTTCAAGATGCCTAGTGTTTCAAACCCAAAGGATTTTTAATGTTTCTTTGCTTTTCAGTATTAGTGTAGCCCAGCAAATACAATTTCTACCACTCCAAGCAGAAGCTGCAGGAATTCTCTGTGGGGAATAGGGTGTGGGATGCAGGTTTGGCCCCATCTGGGGTTGCCATGGCTGTGTGGGGGTGAGTGAGTCTTTGCTCCTTGGTGTGTGCTGGGTCTGTGTGATATTGTTGGTGGTGTGGGCCATATTGAGGAAAGATATGAAAAAAATACTCTAGGCACTGATGGTTCACTGAGGAACAATGGATCTGCCAATTGCAGGACCTTGAGAAGCAACATAACAGAGAAGAAATAGGTGGTGGTAGGGCTTTCTGTATAATAATTTTAAGGCTGTTGTTACGACAGATGTTTTTCATTATCAGTGAGGGCTGTGAGTATTAGTGCTATTGCAGTTGGATGAATGAAATTTTTTTAGCCTTTGATTAAATTTTTAAGATTAATTGGACTAGCTATAAATTCTTTTTTCCACTTCATAGCAATATTTTGAGTATAAATTATGTCTTTTTTATCTTAGTATAGTTATTTATTTACAATTATTTTCTAAGAGAGGTATTTTTATTGACTTTAGTGCTTCATATAAAGAATTTTCAATTCAACTAAAATATATATAATCTGAGCAACTGAGCATCTATTGTAGAATACATGGTATTATTTCTCATATGTATTTAAAAAAAATAAATCCACAGATGTTCCCTGCTGTGAGACATACCTTCTTAAATTACTCATTTTTATTGATGTTTGTTTTATGTTTCATGTTGGGGAAGAATGTCCATTGTCAGATGTGTCCAAGCCTGTGGGTTCCCTCTGAGATTCCTACTGGCCTTAGTCAATATACATATAGTTAGATTATTCTCCAATTTCTTTGGAAGCTAGAGAGAAAGACAAGACAGTTAGATGCTGTTTTGCAAAGGTAAACCGATAAACTCAGATGCCTCTCAGAATGACTGCAACATTATTTGATGAACAAAGAAATCAAATAATTTCATGGACAGTTTTTGTACTTACTTCACTTCTACTTATTTTCCTCTGCAATATGTTTAGCAGGCCAACATTTGTCAGTGAAAACAGAAAACATCTTGGTGACTACAAGGATAGATGAAACTGTAAATACCTGGTTCCTCAAATGTGCAGACAAAGTTATTTCTAGTGCTTTTTCAACACTCCTCTGGGAAAATAAATAAATAAATTTTGAAAAGGAAGAACTTTTCCAAACAAAAGAATTTTGTGAAGGAGGAATAGTTTGAATTTTTAAACTCCTTTAAGATGGAATCGGTGAATTCAGTAAGGTAGAATGACTCAATTCTACTGTTAGAAAGTGAGAGAACAGAAGGTTAGGATGAAGAATTATCTAAAACAATCAAAAAGGATGATTTTTTTTAAGTTTGCAAGAAATAATGTGAAGAGAAAATAACAAAGAAAAATATACTTCTTTCTCTGGTACTTTTGTGAATCTTTTCACGTCTACCAAGAGTCAGCCCAAAGAAAACTTACGGAGTCCATATTAAGAAACATAATGTAGTACAAGTGTGTACATGCTAGACGTTAATTGGTGAAGCTTCTTCAGACAAAATCATGGTAAATTTTTCAGGATAAACTAAATAAAATCTTGGTTAAAATTGTTTGAGATCTTTGAGAAAGTAATTCAGTTCTTTTTTCAATATGTGTGTTTCTGAGATTTGTTTCCAACTACTTCTAGAATTCTTCTTCCACTGATCCATATCTCAGATCAGTATTCTCAGATTTCTGTATTCTAATTCTAATACAACATTTAATTTTGTTTTTGCAATGTATCACACTACTTGGAGATTTAATGTAAGTTGCTATAATTCTAAAAAATTAAAGTTGGAAGGGACTTCTGGAAGACATAGAGTCCAATACCTGACTTATCGTGATGCCTCACCAATGAAACTGCTTGGAGCTTATCTAGTCAACTTTGAATCTTCCACACTCTTTCTGGACAGCTGTTACAGTGTCTGACCACCAGCACTTTCTACATGATTTCCTGATATCTAGACAGAATTTTCCTTGTTGCTACTGGTGTATGTTGCCTTTTGCCCAGTCACAGAAGGGCAAACTGAAAGGACTGCAAATAACAGTTACTCTATTTAATCTGCAGTTCTCTGTAATGCAAGTCTAAAATTGGTATCATTGGTACAAGGATTTTCTCATTATTATAGCTAAGAGCCATCCTAATTAAAAGCGTAGCTCTGCTGGTATTTAAAACTAATAGTGAGAGAATTTCATCACTTCCCGGAGTTGTACTTCTGGCTATTTCTTCTTCAGTAGCTGAAGTAACAGCAGAAGTTTCTTTAATCTTCTCTTCTTGAGTCTGTACAAATCCAGTTCTCTCACTTTCCTCCCATGTCATAGGCTTGTGCACTAATCATATTAGTCAGCCTTTGCTTGTCTTGCATCAATATGTCAATGTGTGATATGTAAATGAAAGCCCAAAATGAGACTTAATATTCCACCCATTGATCAGAACCCTCTGGATGTGACCATCCAACCAATTCTTTATCCACCTAACTGTCCACACATCAAATTCATCTCGGAATTGGAAGAGTTTTTCTCATAGAAGAGAGAAAAACCCCCTTCAGGTTAACATAAAACCAGTTTGATAAATGAAGGTAAAAGAACCAAAAGAAATTAGTGATGTGAAAGCAACCATTCACTTCCAAATCAGCCTGTGTTAAAGCAGTGGCTACTTTGGAAAAGCTTCTCCTCACCCATGCATTTTATTGCTTAGCCTGATGTTGTACAGAAGAGATTAGGTCAGCTGTCACAGATGTGTCCTCTCCCTAACTCTTGCCCACTCCCAGCCCATTTGCATGGAAAGAGAAAAGGCTCTGACACTGTGTAAACCCTGTTCTGAAAAAGCTAAAACATTAGTGTTTTATCAATTGTTTTGGTCATTTGTCTAGAGCACCGTATAGACTGCTGTGAGCGAAATTAACTCCATCCCAGTCAGACTCAGAGTAACAATCTTGACCAATGTTGATGGTTCTCATAATTTTCTCTGTGCTAGAAATATCCTATACCATTTGCTAGACCAAATTTTATTGTATAAGACTTAAATTTTGTGTATATCTCTCAGATGATCCTCTAAATGTTCTTAGGATTGCCTATCATATGCCATTCTATAGACTGAAGAAGGCAAAAGCTGTCAAAATTTTTTTTGTCTCTTCTTTTTTTTCCTTTTCTCACCAGTATAATCTATGTGCTGCCAGGCACATAGAATTATAAATTTACAAGCACCCAAACAACTGATTAAAATGCCCCAGAATAATGTGTGAGTCTCACAGTAGAACTGCAGGTGTCGACACACCAAAATATGGAGACATAAACCATCATCACATGGGAAAAAAAGGAAAATCTGAGGAAGGTACAGCATATATATTCCTTATGGAAGGGCAGTAATAACTTGATCTTATTTCTGTGCCTGAACTTGTTAAGTACCCAGAGCAGCAATGGAAACGAGGATAGCCTAACTCTCAGAGAGTCAAAAAGAGGCATACAAAGAAAACAAAACAAAATTATTAAATTAAATTCAGTGTGCCAAATACAGAGATTCCAAAGGAATCCAAAGGTGGTCACTACATGTCTTCAATCACAGGTTTCTTTCAGTGATTTGGTCAAATTTCAAAATTTTGTAATCCATTTTGGTCTAAACTGTAGTTTCACTGATTTGGATGTGCACTTTTCTGTTTAGTGTTATTTATTCTCTAACTTTTATTTGGTATGCTTTATTCTCTCATTATTAATTTTAATGTGAATTGAATACCAGCAGAGCTGTCATTATAATTAGGACTGTTAACTATAACAGTAAATAAAACTTTATACAAATATAGAAATATAGAAATACAGATTTACTTTTATGATAGATAACTGAGGATTTAATGGGGTGACAGCAATTTGCAGTTCTTCCTGCAATTTTTTTTTCTTTGCAATGTGCTTAAATTCTTTTTTTGAAGTCTCGTATATTCCAAAATAACCTGGAAATTGAAATTCATGGTATGACTTTCTGACAGTGTATATCCACATCAGAGATTCTTGTAGGAGCTTGTAGCAGGCTGATACAGCTGCATCGTGTGAGATTTCAGCTGTGATCCAAGTGACAATAGGGTTGTGTCCCTGGTTTGAGTCAAATAAGGGGTTAGACTGCCAGGATGAATTTTGGCAGGGGAGTAAAAATTTTTTGTCCCTTCACATAAGTATAGCTTCATTTTTTTCTATCCAGCCAATAGCTCTGAACTCTTAGACACATAAGTTACACCTAATCTTACAAAAGTTCTGTTAATTGTCCTATCAGGCTGTGAGAGGTTGTCTGTCTAACCTGTTGAAACATAAACAAAAGAAAATAAAAAGACAGGATGTGGCTGATGTGGCTTTTAGTAGGAATATTTTAAATTAAACTGAACTGTCGAACACTAGAATGAAAAGTTTAGGACAAGAGTGCGAGTTAGAAACTTTTGACTCAGTTTCTTATCTTTGGATGAAATAAAATATGTTCAAAGTATTTTAGCATTGGCAAGTTGTCTTATATATTTAAGTAAGGATTTAATTAAGTAAATATTGTGCCTTGTAAGTTCATTAATCTTCTGTAATATGGCAGTTTTGAATTCACATAAATCATTACTCAGGGGAAATAACTTCTTTAAAGCAAAATTGAAATAAATAATCTTGTTTAAGAAGAAATACATTAATATCATGATGGAACCTGTTACCACAGTTTCTATATTTCAGTGATCTCTGCAGAGAACCAACATTTTGGGCAAGCATCATCACATCAGAATAGAAACTTAATACAACACTGCATAGTTGTTCAGTTCTGACTTATGCCACAATCTGGTATATAATAAAAATGATTACTTTATATTTTAACACTTTTTTTTTTTTTCTTGTGAGAATGCTTTATATCCATATTAGGGATCCTTCTGCTTTCATAAGAAAGTTCATTTCATCCTGCTGGGACAAAATATTAAAACAAATTACAACTTATATTACCTGATTTTTTTTTGTAGTCAGAGGATATGACTTGTGATAATTTTTGTGTTTGAATTTTAGCTTCTACACAACTGTTTGGGAAATAAAATTACTCTAGCTTCTATTGTATTCTTTTTTTTCTATAGCTTTAGAGAGAAGGCAGCTATTATTTCAGAGAATCATGCTTACCCTTAGTGAAATTTACAATAAAGTTAAAATGTTAGCTGTCATGAATTTTGCAACAAAAAAAAAAAAGATAAAGTTTTTATCTAAGTGAAATTTTGAGAAATATAGGGTAGAAACTGATAATTCAAAGTAATTAATACAGAAAAATATTCCTTCAATATCAGGACAGAGTTTTCATTTGGTTTGAATTTTCTAGAAAATCATCTTTAACTGATTAATTGCTTGTTAGAAAAGCATTGTATCCATTCTTTACATTTAGGTTTAAGAAATTCAAGTGTTCCCTGTAAATATTAGAGTAGGTCTTTTTGTATGTAAAAGAAGATACCTGTGCATTTAGACACAGCAGTCCAACAAAGCATTTAAATTTATGTTTTAAATATTTGAGCTTTAAATACATTCTTCAGATCAGAGCTTTTGTGAGTAAATGCAGTCTGAATTATTACTGCTGTGGCATACTTATATTCACCTGGAATCCTAGCTGGGAAAGTTGTTACCCAAGATAATTCAGAATGTGTCTGGTGGAAGTATTATTATTTTCTGTTATATTGCTTAGATTTTTAAGCTATTTTTCAAAATCTAACATAGTAGGAAAATACTTTTCTGAAGTAGATTTCTTTGGTATATTTGAAAACAAAGCATAAACCTATTTAAAACTGAGAAAACCTATTAATTTTGATTCTGTTTAAAGGTTTACAACATTTTTATTTGTTTAAGTGCTTTTAAATTTCCATAAAAATCTTCACCATATGTTGTGTCTGGTAAGTTTAGTGTTGTCTTGATTACTCCTACAGGTATACCTTTGTTTTGCTGAGTCAAAAAAATCATACAATATAATACAGAAAAATTGAAAAAATAATCATATGCTACGTTATAATTTTTCCCCTCCTGAAGTTTAAATATTATAAAGTTTAATATGTATAAAACCAGTTGAATGCAGTAGGCATACATTTTTTAGAAGCAATAGCTCAGTGTTATTTTTAAACAAAATCATATCATCCTACCAAAGAATCTCATTCCTTTTTCAAATGCTGTGGAATGACAACCAATTTTAACCTCTCTCTAAAACTCTCTATGACAAATCCATTAGAATCACTGCTGTGATGCTTTTAAAGGTGTATTTCTAGCCAACCAATCACTCTGTATCTTCAGATGGAAATTATCAGAATGACTTGAACTTGATCTTGAACATGAACTCTCTCCAGCTGATGATACCCATTAGACCTGCTGGAAAAGCATATTCTTTCAGCCTAATGACTGTAGTCATGGTCCATCTCAACAGCTGTCAGCTGTCGCCACCTTCTTCACTTAAGCCAGTGTCTGCATTGTGCTTAGTAAGGGACTGCAGAGTCAGCAACTAAAAAGAAAAAGAACCAAAGAGTAAAATTTTTATTATTGCATCCAGCTTATGCTGTTTCAGTTCTTTTTTTTTTTTTTTGAAGCTTCGTGATGACTTGGGAAAGGTTCTGAGGTCTGAAAGAAAGCAAAAGTCACTCTAATCATCAAGAATGGAAAAAAGGAAGATCAAGAGAATTATGTGCTGGCTAGTCTCGCTGTCATGCCTGAGAAGAGAGCACGGGCATATAGATGGGATCAAGAGTCCTGCGTCCTGGGGACATCCATAGAGGAAGCAGCCCCAGATCACCCATCACGAAACTTTCAGCCTTGGCAGGGTGCTGCTCCCACAGCTGCACTCTGTGGTTCATTGTCCTGTGGACCCGGATGATGGCTCTGCCTCCCTGAGAGCTGCTCTCTCCCATTTTCCTTCCCAAGACCAGTCTTTCCCTGCAGGTTACATACCATCTACCTCTGATTGTGGGGATGAGTTTGCCCTCTTCATCTTCCACCTCATCTTTCCCACTCTGCAGCCAGAGGAAAGAGCTGGAGTGTGGGCTCAGAACAGCCTTTTTCCTACCCCTCTAAGGGCATGTGCACACACAGAGCAGCATGAGCCCCAAGCAGGAACCTCAGCTCCAAAAAGACCGTGTTTGGCAACCCACCCAAAAGAAAGGGTGTGGTCCCTGGAAAGGTCACAAAGGTCACAGAGGAGAGGCCCCACAGAAAAATTTGGGCCAGTTCCCTGGTCACTAAATGGCCTGTGTGGGCTGCCTCTTACCTCCTCTCAAGCCCCTTGTGACACACAGTGCTTCTTCAGCATCCAGATGGTCCGGGATGATCCCTTATAGGCCCCAGAAAACACAGGCCACAGGAGGAGCAAAGGTGGTTCTCAACCCCACTGCTTTTAAACTGATCTTAAAAGATTGTTTTTCTCGTGCCAATGGATTGATTTGTGTTTGCAGATACTTCCTGCCAACCAAATGAAAAAAAAATTGCATCTCAACAGTGTATTAAATATTTGGTTTCTGCAAACTGTTTCAAGAACTACAATTTTTTAGAAGGACTAACACTCAAATAATAGGGGAAAATTGCTTTCAAGTTAATATCTTAAAAACCAAGAAAACCAAAGGAAAGCACCTGAAGTGTATGCTATGATAAATGTGTACGAAGCAGTCTTGGATTCTTTTAATAATGCCTTTAATGATGCAACTGTCCATGAGTAACTTTAGTCAAAAAACATACTGATATTTTATTTACAGTTTGAGAGGTATTTAGGTGAAAACAAAGGAAACTTCAATAAATATAAAATCCTTAAGATACAACAGAAACATTTCTAACTTCTTATAAAAGTTTTTTCTAAATTCTGCTTCCCTGGCTGATCTTCTCTTTGATTCTGCAAGTGTAGATCCAATGACACAATAGTTAGTAACTTTTCATCTTCATGGGAGTAGATTAAAAAATAACAAGAATATGTAGTAACTGTAACAGTACACACAAGGGTGTCACTTTGCCCTTGTACATTCATACAATTTATGTTCCATAATATTTTTCAAAGAAGAGTTAATTCTACAAGTGAACTGCATTCTTGTGTTTGTAACCTTCAATGCTAGTGTCCTGTTTCAGAAAAAGACTCCCATGTTATATACCATTCAGTTGTGACAATCACTAAGTAGCCCTCATAACTAAACTGTCATGCACTGTTTAATATTAGGGTGGGAGACAAAATTATTTGGTAGGAGGGTTAGTTCCAAACACTTTAAAGAAGATTGTTACAGCCCATTAGTTGCCAGCAGCTGAGCAGATGAAGAATGCCCTACACAGAATCACAAAATAACTATATAGCTATGCAGCTATATATGTTATGCAGCATGTGTACAGTTGTATTACTGATAAAGGATTATAGACTGAGGGGAAATGAAATAGCAAATCTTCTCTACGTACAGACAATATTATATGCTTTGTATTTATGGAGCTATACTATTTGATGTGCTTCTATATTAAGATAATTAAGGAATCATTTTTAAAAGTGATTTTGCACCTGAAGCTTGATGAAATTTTAGCACTGATTGCGAAAATTTCAGGAATTATTTCTTACTTCTACTTCCCAATCTGAGCAGCCTGAGTGATCCAGGTACAGCATCAGAAGTGTACATTTCAATGCAAAACCCCAGCACGAGTAATGGGTAGCCAAAAGCCATAAAAAAGTAATTGCAAACAGCCTACAGGGCACAGTTGACTCATCAAACGCGTTAGCATTTATTTAAAGTTAGGAAAAAGGTTTTGATGAATTGGGATTGGCTTGCAAAAAGCCAGATGAATTAGTTGATTTGTTTTGTAGTGAACCATGAGACTGCCAGGTGAAAGTCTGCAACAGGATTTTTACTTCTTTTGTACAGGGTATACTTCCTACCTTTTCATTTGCTTCATAACTAACAGAAGCCAGCAGATAAGTAAGATTATCTGTATAGAATAATGGGATTTCCTTTTATTTTAACTAGTTACCTAGTTAATAATCTAAGGTAAAATCCTTGTAATGGTATTAGTCATTATGTTTCCCAACAGTTAAAGTCTGTAAGGTGAAAACAAGATATATGTTGATGTTCTGCCTTTTGGAATAACTGCATATCACAGGCAGAAGTAAGATTTTGCATAAAAGTACATTTCCACTTGTTTTATACCTGTATCCTTGAACAAATGTGGATGAAAGTGATTTTTGGCTTCTTTAATTTTAGCTCTGTGTCCTACAAGTTTGGTGTCAACCTGACTATTACCTTGACTAGATATGTGTCCTTCTAGCAGTCTTTCAAGATCACATAGTCTTTAATATATACAGTGAAAAATTAAATTCTGAAACCATGAAGAGGTATAGATCATTATATATTTCTAATCAGAATGTTTACTTATTATATTTAAAACATTATTAAACTATAGATGCAGGAAAAAAATGGCTAGCTGTCAAATTAACATAATTCTAAAAATATCTACGAGGTGCAGGTTTTCATCCCAAGCCCCTGAATATTTCTGCCTTACAACTGAAGTCACTTTTAAATTATTGTCTTTATAACAAACATCTTTAATTTTTTCATTCATTTAATCAGTTCTAAATATGGACTAATACTAATTCCAATCACAAGTACTGAATAGATATGAATGCATATTTATAAGGTCAGTGATAGGACAAAAGGGCACAAAAAATGTAGCAGTCACACATTTATGATATATTATGCTTTCCTGGATGCCAAGTGAAGACGTACATTTTAAAAAGAATTTTTTTTACTTCACAACTATGAATTATAAAAAAGCGAGTTAAACACATTGAAAATGCAGTCAGTTTTGCACTGACTTACTTCAGTCAAAATAGTGTAGATATATCATCTCCATTCTTATGGGATTAGATACTAATCTCTTTTTAGGATAGACATCTTTAAAAATTTAAAGATAGTCAGTTATCAGTTCTCAAAATGCCTGAATTGCTTGTGGTTGTGAGAGGAGGAAAGGAGGAACAAGACAGTAAATTCTGGTTTAGCAAGGCTAAGGTAAAACTAGAGTTTATGTTTGTCTTAATTATTGCTTCAATCACTGTAATATTAATATAAGAAAAATGTGGTCCTCAGTTCTTTAGCAATATCTGTTTTGCAATACAGCACCTGCTGTTTCCTATTTTTTTTCTATTTCTATTTTTCTATTGTTGTTTTCCTATTTTTTCCTTTTATGGGCAAGAACATAATTAGTGCTTTAAAACAAATAACTATAGTGTCTGGTAACATTTGTTCTGAATTTAATTATCTTATATTTACACTTTAAATTGTGATAATTGTTCCATGTGGCCAACTCTACTGCTGATTTGTCCCACCTACTTCTTCTGTTTACATGTTATAAAGCCTATGAATGAACACTTTAATAATACTATTAAAGAGTCCTTTACAGTTTCCATGAAACAGAAAAAAACCTTGCACTCTTATTTCATCCTCTATCTATTAATCTTACAGCACTTTCTAAAATTTAATTGTATTTCACATGGAGCTTTAGCAGTGAAATTACTTGCTTAAAGTCACACAGGAAGTGAGTATATAGTGAAATTTGTTGCAGACTGATATCTGACTGAAGTCTCATGCTTTTGAAATATCACCCAAGCTGTAGCCTTTTGACAAGTTCCACTTGTTGAAATCCAGGAGAATCATAATAAAGCCTTAATGAAAACATGGTTTGCAATGGTTGCTTTTCCTTACAAAGATCTTTGTTCTTCACTCTCATTGCCCAGAATTAGTGGAGTTGCTTTGTCTTGTTCTATTTGCTTGAATTTATTTCACTTTCTCCCTGCCCACTCCACCTTCTCCTCTTATAAATTGCTCCGTGTTAATCCTTTTCCTTCTTCATTCACCTCTCTGCTTCATGTCGACTCTACACTTTCATGCATTTTCTTATTCTTTAGTCAACCTGGGATAAGATCAGTTTACTTTTTGTGTTGTAGCATTGTTACTTGTGTACTTCCTACACAAGTGTAGCTTTCCTACACTCTAACAGAAACGTACACTTGACTTCATCTTCCTTAAACAATGTTTGGTCCTTCTGGACTGTCAGTTAAGTTCCTTTTGCATTACAAACTAAGTCATCTTTTGGATCCTTTTCTTTTGTTTGTTTTTGCCAGTGATATTTTTTAAAGGCTTTTGCTAAGGAAAACGAAAGTCAGATTATTAAGTTTTAAAAAGTTTCAATATTTAATTTGCAACTTTTTCCTGTACTAAAAGGTGCCAATGTATCACTTAATAAAAGGGAAACACTACTCTGAAACCCGGTCACCTACACATTTAGGAGATTGTTTTTCAGACACTTACATTACACTTGGTTTCTCACTGTTTCTGATTTTGATACAGCAAAAAAGGTGACTTCTTTTCATAAAATCATAGAACTACTAAGGCTGGAAAAAAATCTTTAAGATCATGGAGTCCAACCTTTGCCCATGTGCTAAACCATAGCACTAAGTGCAACGTCCGGTCATTTCTTGAACACTTCCAGGAATGATGAATCCACCTCTTCCCTGGGAGGCTCATTCCTATGCTTTCAGTGAAGAAATTCTTTCTGTTGTCCAGCCTGAACCTCTCCTGGCACAGCTTGAGGCCATTTCCTCTTGTCTTATTGCTAGTTTCCTGAGAGAAGAAGTAGAGCCCCACCTTGATGCAATGTCAGGTTGTTGTATAAAGCAATAAGGTCATCCCTGGGCCCCTTTTTCTCCAGGCTAGAAAACCCCAGCTCTCTCAGCTGCTCCTCACATGACTTACTCTCCTGACCCTTCACCAGTTTTCCTGTTCTTTATGTTTTCTTTCAATTCACTCCTTCTTTTTGCTTTTTCTCACTCACAGATATGTCTGATTCTCTTTATAACTGAACATCTTTTTATGTCTTGATTTTTAATCTTTTTTTACCCTTTAGAAACTTATTTTGACAGCTTATAATTTTCAATTTCCTATTTCCTTGCACTTACAGAACTCCTTCACATCGAAGAACAGATAACTGAGAAAAAGCCCACATTATGTATTTGTTCATACCTCCTTCAGTTTTGCTGCTTTAATGTGTACTATGTTAATTTAATTGAACTTTATACCTTTATTCCTTGCTATTTTCTCTATCATTTACTCCCTTCTTATAAATCATTACCTCATCTTTCTGTCTCTGAACATAGTTTCTACTTGTTTTTTTCTCAGAATATAATACAATTCCCTTTTTCCCCTTTCTTTTTGTTTCTTTCTCCTTGCTATATCTTTTTCAGTGAAAGCCTGACTTACTCTATTTTCTGCCCCTTACTATCAAAACCTTTTCTACCAGAACAACCTGACCTCATAAATATTTTATCAAAATGTTCTCCAAGTAGAAACAACATTGTATTCCAGCAGATTAATCCATATCAAGACTTTATTAGTTTGTTATCAAGCTAACAAAAAGTTGTAATGTTTCCTTTTATTTAAATAGGAAGCATAATTTTTCTGTTCCCTACAAGTCAGACCTCTAAAGAATTAATTTCTTTTCACTTGTATTTTGAGACTTGTTAAAATCTTTAAGTGGTCAATTTTGTCTTTCTCTTTCAAATTTTGTTTTTTCATCTCTCCTAAAAGAAAATGTAATTTAAAAAAATTAAAAATCAACCTTCTAAATACCAGTTTTTAATGATTAATGAAAGAATTACAGAAATAGAATACAACAACTAAACATTTCTCGATTTTATTAAAAAAGAACGTATGAAATTTACAGTTTATCTTTTTACTTTAAGTGAAAAATACCATGTAATAGAAATATTCAGAAATAAAGAACCTATCACCAAATTCTGAAAACAAAACAAAACAAAAGCCTTTTTATATTTATAGTTCTGATTAAATTGTGTTGTATATTAAAAGCAACTTGTGATAATGGATGGCAAAGGAATTTTCAAAAGTGCAGAGGAATCTAATTAAAAGCCAGAATAATGCATAGCTCGCACCATTTTCACTTCTGGGTGACTTTGATTTTTACTGATGGTTTGAATGAGAGAACAACTAAAAGCACAGATATACCCATTCACCATCTCCTCCTCTATTTTCAGTCCATCAGAATCAAAATACTTCACCATCTTTGATCAGACTATACAAGCAGCTTAACTGTTGTCTTCAATCACTCTTCTACAATTAATGAAATTCACTGGTAAGCATCCTAAAACTAAAATACACATTGGAATAACTAGGGTAAGATACACTTCAGAAGGCTTAGAAACAAGTAAAATTGGATATTGTTCTTGTCTAAAAACCAAAACTGAGCTATAGAGTGAGAGAGATAAAAACTGAGGTTACTTCTAACTAGAAGCTTAAGGCAAGCTGGAAAAGTGGCTTTCAAAATATATTGGCAAGGGGGCTTTCAAAATATACTGCCATTTGTCCAATCCCATGAAAAAGGAGGGAATAATCTAGTTAGATGGAGAACCAGTTGAGGCATGATGAGTAGTAGTGAAAGGTGAAGCACTGAGGGGAAGTGGTCAAGATACTCAAGAAGTCCTTTGGATTAACAGTGCACTCTCTTCTCATTCTGTACCTTCAGGTCTCAGCAAGTAAAACAATTAATTCCTCAGATTATATACCTTCTTTTTTTTCTGATTTAGCCCAAACCCTAATTCAGCTGTCTTAACTCCTCAAAGTTTCCATAAGGTGGTAATGGATTTTTAGATGTTGTAGTCATTTATTGTAAATAGACCAGCTTCTTAGATGACCTGGAACAGCTTGGGTGACCAGCTTCATAATCTTTTTGTAAGAGTTCTTATCCTGGGAAATGCATGGCAAACCAGTAAATTGCCAGTGACTCTTTTGTACAAAAGCCAGTCAGCAGCAGTGGCAGCTGCACAAAAGCTGATAATGGCTTATTACAGAGTTTGGAGAAAATGGTATTGCTTGAGAACTGTGTTGCTGTACAACAATAAGAGCAGACAAAACATTTAATAGGATTATTTTGTTCTCTTCCATAGGAGGCTTGAAAAACTTGGGAATATTTTTTTTTTGTCTGAAATTGTTGTATCTATTCATGAATGTGTTTGAGAGGATGTGATCACAAAATATTATCAGGCAGCTTGCCCAAATCTGGAAGATGAGTTTGAATGCCTTGACAGGCTTAAATTAAAAGGTCCTCTCAATCTCCCTTTTCTCCAACCAGCTACATAGAAATGGGAGTATGGCCACTTAAATACCAAAGATAGAAAGATATATTACCAGTAGTATTGCTCCCTTGTGTGCCCTAAGTTACAGAAATGTCATGTCTGAATTGTGATGTCCTGATGGGTTTCCTTTAAATTTCTGTTCCCAGTGAAGCTGAACTGCTAATATGTATGATGCAGCATCCCTGTATGACAAGAGGAACACTGCTTGTGCTGGTTTAAAAATAGACCGGTGGGAAAAATGAACTCTGACAGAACCCAATTTAAGAGAGAT
>WEIV01025243.1:64714-98467 GCA_013390005.1 Calyptomena viridis | reverse complement strand
GAGGAGGTAGATCCTGAGAAGGAGAGAGGGGTGGGGAAGGTATTTTTAAGACTTATTTAACTTATTTATCCTGCTCTGATTTTGTTAGTAATAAAGTCAATGTCCTCAATTCAAGTCTATTTTGCCCATGACCATATTTGCTGAGTGATCTCTCCTAGTCCTTATCTCAATTCATGAAACCTTTTTTGTATTTTGTGTCCCCTTTCCAGTTGTGGAGGGGAGTAATAGAGTGGCTTTGGTGGGTGCCTGGTATCCAGCCAGGGTCAAATGCTGCTCTTCTGCCCTACTACAATGATTTGGGAGTTGAAGGGAGAAAAAAGAGCTGTCATATGTCTGCTAATCATTGGGATGTTTCAGATCCAGGGTTCTCCTTAAAGTTCCATAGTGTGATCTTAAAATACATAACTTTTTTGAAAATGCCTATATTTACTTTTTCCCTTAAGTCTTGATTCATTGAAGTATACTTAAAATTTAAGGGGCAAACAGTTATCAGGCATCAGTATTCCTGTTACTTTTTGTAAAGAGTTTATATAACCCTTTTTTGCAAAAGGAAGTGTTTGATGGGTGATATCTTGTATGAAAGGGTAGATAGAAATTCAGTTTAATGTTTAAATACAAAAGTGACTTGAAAAAGAATAGCTTGGTCTCCTCAGATCTATATTTAATAGGAAAGCTCTTTGTGTAGCTGTGGCTTTTTAGTTCCAAATGTTGGGTACTCGGTAATTCCATCATGCAGTCATTTTTCTTCCTCTGTAGAGGACTTAAGCTTCAGAAATTCATCAGTGCATAGTTCAGCAATAAAATACTTTGACTTTTTCCTGGTATTAGTTATTATGTACTAGCTACAAAGAAATTTGTGTTCAATATGGATGTTGACTTAATGAATGAGTGAAAGCATTCCTGCAGCCTGTGGTGTGCTGCACTGGCCCTGGGGAGGTGAGAGGAATGCTGTGGCTTCAGATGTTGCAGTGAAACACTGACACAGGTAGTGTGAAATGTTGAAGCACACAAACAGTGTAGCATACCTGATTTAAATACCTCAAATTCTCCAAGCTTGCAGCTGGAGCAGGATTTCATAGAATTTGCTCTGTAATCTCATGTCAAGCTCTCTTCGAAGCAGCATTATGTGCTCGTGGGTGAAGAGCACTTGGCAGGCTTTTTTGGCACTTGGGTCTTCTAACATCTCCTACAATAATAACTTAGAACCACAACTTCTACCCTTCCCTCAACTTAAATTCTTCTCCCAAATAACATGATGCTTCCTGTATGTTAGTTTCAGGCTAAATTAGCTTATTTTTCTGATAATATGAAAAATTTATCTGTACAGTTGTGTGAAGATCTTACGCTAGTTGTTTTGTGGTTCTTGCAAACTGTTTTTATGTAGAAACTATTTGCATGTTAATCTTACGAAGATGAGCTGCTATAACTCATGAAGTATGTGAACTGAAAATGCTTGCATTAAGAATGTATTTTTCAGAGGGGCTTTTTTTGAAAATATGAAAGCTTGCATGTTGTTGCAGCAGTGTCAGTTGGAAATGAAGGGACACTTGGACAAGCAAAATTGGCCTTGGGAGACCCAGTAGAGAATGATTGGTACTGGGTTTGGAAAAAGACTGGATGAGGGATTATGGAGTGCAAGTGAAGTCACAGGCAGGGGCAGAGAGGTCAGAACTGCCATGTGTTTTTATCAGGTTTTACTATTGAACTGATAGAGGAAAAGCTGGTAGTTGGACATGGAGATTGAGGAACAGTTATGACTGTAATGAAAGGCAAAGAAATATATGGAAGTGTGGGAAACTCTAAGAAATCTTTATTCTCTGTTGTCCTCCTTTGTGGCATCTGCTGCCTGCCTCTCTAGTAGGAAAGTTGTAATTAAGGTTCACTACAAACTTGCTGAATAAAGGCGGCAAGGGCAGCAGATCTAGGCAGTTGTTTTCCAATTATATGCTCTCAGGGATTATGGTTTGGAAAGGATACATAACATTACTTCTGGTGCTAACTGGATCTTATTAAAGCACACTTGAGAAAAAAGACCATGTTAAGATTTTGCAATGCTTGATTCAGCTTGAATTTTCATGGTGTCTTGTTTAGTTGCATGGTTTTAGGTAAGGACCTCAGATTTGAGCTTTCTGTGATCAGTTGTATTTATCTTGGTTTGTAGGTCATGCAGGTTTTAGTTGGCTCGATAACGGCTCTGATTCTTGAATGTTGCTAATGTGCTTTGGGCTAATCAAAAGTCCTTGTCCTCTGGTTCAAGGCTTGCTGCTATCTGAAAGATCTGTTCCTGAAAATACAGTTTTTCAATTCCAGAAGGCTGCTTGTGCCTCAATACTTAATTATGATCAAAGGAGAGTGCTTGAATTAAGAGCTCATGGGGTAATGCTGTTTTCTGCATTATGTGCTCTAGCCACTGAGGTGCTGGTGTGTTTCTAGGAATAGGCAACATTTAGCTGAAACTTGAGGACTTTGCCACTTTTGTGACCTACAGATAACAGTTGTCCATGGTGAAAGAATTGGACATTACAGATCTTATTTGTAAGATGGTATTGTTAAAAATGTTTCATTGAGGTAGTGGATTCTACCAGTGTCCTGTGGCTGCTGGGAGTCAAGTTTGGTTTTACCACTTAAATGAATTCAGTCTTTATTAAATGACATGTTCACTTAGCTTTAAAAGAAATGCTTTGTTTGCTGTACAATACATTAACATTGCCTGTATTGTCTGTCACCTCATTTCACCTCGGTAAAAGGCAGACTAGTAGGACTTGTGTACCAAAACCACCATTTATTAAATGAAATGAAGAGTATGTATTTGTTCAGAAGTGTGGAAAGTAATGAATGATTGTGATATTTTTGTTGAACTAAGGTTGATTGCACACTGCAGGACTCTATTTTATTTTCAGTTTGGGGTTTTTTTTTTTTTTATTTTAATAGGCTTCTGTGTAGAGCAAGCCTTCAGGCTGCTGGCAGGCACTCCTAGTTGGAAAACAGGGTGAGTGTATGCAAGTACAGTTCTGCTCAAAATACCAGAACAAAGGGTTGTTGCAGAGAATGATAAGAGTTGAACTGGTGTTATCATGAACTGTGCAGCGAACGTATGATGAATGCACATATTTGTGTGATGGCCTTTTTATTGATGATAATGAATGTTTCATAATAAATAATTATATTTAAATGTTTTAAATGCCTATTCTCTTATACAGTTCACTTCCAAAATCTAAAATATATGTTTGAAAGTGCTTTCTGTTTTCTTTTCACAAATATGATTTAAGTTTTCAAGTAATGCAGCTGCATGTGTTGTGGAAGACACTGGTGACCTTACTACAGACTGAATTCAGGCCATTCGGCTACCATCCAAATGCTCTGCCAGCTTAGCTACTTGACCACCTGCTTCTGTTTTTCCATTCCCTTTGCAAATGTAGGTTTTGTTCATTTTCTGGCATCTCAGCATTGCTTTTCATAAAATGCAATTAAATGATGTGGGTAAGATCTGTGCTATAGACTGCTTGGGTGTCTTTGTGATTCTTGTAGTCATCTGAATTTTCATCAGCCATTCAAGCATAGGCTTGCTGGAAAGGAACAGAGGATGATGGCTTCTGCACCTCCACGCTTGCTTTCCCCAGCCAGGCTTATACACCTGAGATTGTAAAACACAATGGCAACCATGTAGTTCTGTTCAGTCACACTGTAGCTTTCCTGCTTTACATGAGCTTGCTGGTTATACTCAGTGGGAAACATCCAAGTAGTACTGATGTGCTGTTGAGTTGAGAAAGTATTCCTTAAACTGTCAAAACATGCAGTTTAAATTCTTTATAGTTGTTCAATTTTTCATGTTGAAAATATATAAAGAAGAAGGAAACAAAAGTCATAAATAGAACTTGGAGTTATAATGGTAAATGATTTTGAGTATGAATCCTGTAATAGCACTCTGGCTGGAGTGCTGAATGGTGAGTCTTCATAATGGGTTATGTTCTCACATCTACTGATCTGCTCATTGACTATGTCCAAATTACATGACCTCAGTGCCTGGTTTGAAAAGCAGGCTATTGCTGCTGCCTGAAAGCTTGTGTACTTGTATCCTGTGACATAGCCGAGATAGCACAGGAGTTACGTCTGTGGTTGGTTGATGAAAACTAAAGGAAAAATGGATGTCTGTCCTGCAACTTCTATATTAAATGCTGCTACTAGTTTCTAAAGTTTATCCCATTTTTGTCAACAGATATGACCTTGATGCAGTGATTTGGGTGCACATGGATGTTAAGGCACTAAATTCTAAACCAGAAAAATCTTAAATTACTTCTGGTTTCAGTATGAAAACTTGTTTTTATCTTGTACTTGAAAAAAATGTATCAGTCATGGAACAAGTTGTCTCCTGCTTTTTGTTGTTACTTCTGAAGACTGCCCTGGAAAAGCTATATATAGCTAAAATACTGAATCCATGGTACCATACATTAGGCCATGGTACACTTCCAGGCCATTCTGACAGCACCCATGTTGCAGTGAGTGCTGTCTCCTGCTTTTTGGTGAAGCAAGCATCAGTAGTGTGAAGCCACTTTGCATCTCTGCAAATGCACAGTGGTACTGTGTAGCCCAATATATGTCTCTGCATGGCACTGCAATCTCTATACACAAGGGTGGTGTAGAGGTAACTCACCATCACCTAACAGCAAAAGTGTGTCTCAGCTTTTACCATCTGACAGTCTCTGAACATCACTGTATGCATCTGGTGTTGCCACAGGTTGGCTGAGCAGATTGGGTGGAATAGGTAGGTACTGCAGAAGCTTTGCAAATGCTTGAATAACTGTCACTTTTATTTTGGTGTTTGTTTCCATTGCATTCTGTAGTACTTGGAATCAATGGTATTTTGGAAAGGTGGCTTGACTACCTGTCTGCCTTCTGCTGGTGGTTTAGGTAGGAGAAGAAAGTGGACTGAGCAGGCACTGGCTGTGGATCTGATCTAAATATAGTCAGCTGTGCACATACCTGCAGCATTGGCTGGATGAGTGTGATGATGTAATCTGGATGTATTGCTTGTTAGACAGATTACAGTGACTTTGCAATGCTCAAGTGGGAACTTTGGCCCGTGAGGCACATAGTCTATTAAGAGGGTTGAAACCCCGCATGTTCCAGCACTTGTTAAGGTATCTGTTGTGTTAAGAGATGACAGGATCTGGTATCAGCATGTGGTTGTGCAGGCTCCATTGTGAGATGCTGGGGAGCCTTCATGAGGTCTGTGTAGGCATGGGGTTGAGAAGTTTGCTGGATTGCCATCAGGGTTCTCGGGAAGTCCCTCTGACATCCTAGAGGAATGTCATGAGGCTCCCATTTAAAAGTAAGTCAGTGTTTAGTTGTCAAGAAACTTCCTCTAAGTTGCCATGCTATAGAGGCTTCAACAGAAATATTGTGAATTCTTTAAGCATAGCTTACTGGTTTTGATGATTTATTTAACAGAAGTGGAATATGTGAGCTCCCACTCTTAAGCTTTCTACAGTAAATATTTATGTTCTCTTTTGATTTTCATCTATTTGGTACCAAAGATGAACTTTAGAGACAGTGTTTCTTCACTCACTTCTTTGTTTTCCTCCACTGCTTTGTAAAATCATCTACCACAGAACAAGCCCACACAAAGCAAGATGATAAAATTTTGTTAAAAAACAAATACACAAAATATTCCTAAACCAAAATCTAAACCAGTCCAACTCCTACGAATTCTACAAAGTCTACTATTCTGCTTCCAGCATTTTAGAAAGACAATGCAATTAAACAATATGCATGGGAACAATTTTCTTTAGTTACTTGTGAGTATTCACAGTTCCGTGTGGAGATAAATGTCTGACTTGATGTCATCTGATATAGGGAAGATTTCTGCTGTTGTGTCCTGTTAGTTTTTGCCTCCCAAGTGGTAGGATACTGTATATTATACAGATTGGTTAAGGAAAACATTACCTCTTTGAACTACATGCTATTTTTGTCTTGTGTAAATCACATGTTGTCAGCTGGTATTTTTTTGTGTTAAATGGAGATTTTTTTTTTTGTTTATGGTGGTGCACAGACAAATAGTGGATTGCTATATGCCAGCAGTGTGCCACTGCAAGTTTGAAGTAGTAGTACCTGGATTAAGATAACTAATAACAGGTTTTCTTGATATGTCCTAAAAAGTGGTGTCAGAGCATCCAAGCTCTCCAGAGATTTACTTATTTTCTTTTTTAACTGGCTGTGTACTCAGCATACACAGGCTTTAGCCTGGATAGATTTTGATGCATATCTTCTAGGAAGAGTTTAAAAATGTGATTAGGGAAAACTAGGTTTTTTTTTTTTTCAATTTTTAATCGTAAGTGATCAGTTATGTTTTGTGGCTAAATGTAAACCTTTATTTCTCAAAATAAATGCATAAAACTGGAAATTCTGTGATGGAATGTACAGTTTTGTCTTATTTTCTTTTTAACCCTTTCAGTCTTAGGCATTTGGACAATAGATGCTATCAATGTCCGCAGCACTTAGGTGTAGTAACAGTTGGGTTGAGAACTAACCATTTATGCCCTAACTTGTTAGGCTGTTGAAGAAAGAAACAGAGTCAATATTCTCTTCACTATTCTCCAGACACTGACACTGGAGAAAGACTTATCCTGGCCTAAAGTTTGACAGCTGACTCTGTTATGCCACATTAAACATGATGCAAATGTGCTATATGCGAGCTATTGATAACTTTTATGTAGTCTGGAGATAGGCTGATCTTGGTTCTCAAGTTGTTTGTTGTCCCCAGTAGAGTCTTAAGTGCATGAATAAATCATCATTGAATTAGTTTTGCTGTGACAAATCGTATTCAGTGGGATTGTTATGGGGGACTGGATTGGGTTTGTGTGGTCAGGTTTTCATAGCAAGGGGGCTACAAGGGTGGCTCATTGAGAAGCTGCCAGAAGCTTTTCCTTTTCTTGTCTCACAGACCTGGCTCCAACACAGACCTGGTGCTAGGCAAAGCTGAGGCCATCAGTGATGGCAGTAGCACTTCTGGGATAATGTATTAGGAAAGGGAAAAAGTTGCTACCTGACAGCAGCTGCAGCCAGAGAGAGGTGTGAGAATGTAAGAGGAACAGCTCTTGTAGGCATCAGGGTCAGTGAAGGAGAGGCAGGAGGTGCTCCTGTTACTGGAGATGAGATTCCCCTGCAGCCCATGGTGCAGTCCATGGTGAAGCAGCTGTGCCCCTGCAGCCCATGAGGGACCATGGAAGGACAGAGATCCACCTACAGCCTGTGGAGAACTCCACACTGGAGCAGAGAGTTGCCCAAAGAAGGCTGTGACCTTCGTTGGTCACAGCCTTTGGAAGGTTGTGGCAGAAGCCTGTGCTGGAGCAGGCTCCTGGCAGGACCTGTGGCCTCAAGGAGAGGAGTCTATGCTGGAGTGGGTTTTCTGGCAGGACTTGTGACCCTGTGGGGGACCCATGCTGGAACAGTTTGTGGAGAGCTGTAGTCTGTGGGAAAGATTCATGCTGGAAAAGTTTGCGAAGGACTGAAAAGTCTGTGGTGGGAGGGACCCCATGGTCAAACAGGGGAAGTGTGTGAGGAGTCCTCCCCCTGAGGAAGAAGGAGCAGCAGAGAGGGTGTTTTTTAAGATTTTGTTTGGCCTCTCATTATCCTACTCTGATTTGATTGGTAATAAATTAGTTTAGTTTTTCTTCTAGTCAAGTCTGTTTTGCCCATGATGGTAATTGGTGAATGATCTGTTGTCCTTTTCCTGACCCATAAGCCTTTTGTTCTTTTTTTCCCTCTGTCCAGCAGGAGTGATAGAGCAGCTTTGGTGGGTACCTGGCACCCAGCCAAGGTCAACCCACCACAGAGGGGAATGGGGGCTGATGAGAGGTGTTTGGATATACTTGCTGCAAAAAAAGGAAATGGTGCTGTCAGATAATTTACTTTGGTCAGTATTTAAGCTTTAAAGTGTGGGTCTAGAAAGGCTTTGTTAACAAAAGCAGACTTCATGACAGGCAGATCTGTTGCACCTAAAGGAAACCAAACTTTGATTACTCATTTCTGTCAATTAGACCAGAATCTTTTCAGCTGCTGAGAGATTATTTCCCCGTTTTCACAGAGGGAAGTTACATTCAGTTTGTCTAGCTGGCACTGCCTGACTGAGAATGGAAGTGGTTTGGTTTGTGCTCTGTGCAGGCACCTAATGTATTGCTGATGTCCTGGGCTGCCACTGCCTTTTGCAGCCTGAGCTAATCAGGTGTGCTCATCCCTTTTGTGACATCTTCCTCATTAATCCCAAATTTATGTCCTTGTTTCCACCTCTCCTCTTCAGGTGGTTCTTGCCTGCCTTGAAGCAGATTACTATGGTGAGGGTTGCTGACAAGAAGTCAATGAGACTTCGAGGAGGTCAAAGCTTGGAGTTGTGAAAGTGGAAGTGTTTTGGGCAGGAGCTGCAGAAGAAGAAGTGAGAATAGACTGATGATACACAGGCAGGTGCCTGTCCAGAAGTCCTTGTTATAACCTGTTTGGGTGTTTTTGTTGTTTTTTTTGTTCATGTACTCTTACCCCTCTGGTGCATGTACAAGAGCTCGGGTCTGATGCAGACAGACTCCTGTAGCTTCTGTTAAGTCTCTGGTTGCCTGGCAAGTGCTGAGGTACACATGTACCTGCTTTCCCTCAGGGCCTGCTCAATGCCAGCTTGTAAAGTGATGGAAGGGATCTGCAACTCCATGCAACTAAACAAGATACCATGAAAATTCAAGCTGAATCAAGCATTGCAAAGTCTTAACATGGTCTTGTTTCTCAAGTGTGCTTTAATAAGATCCAGTTAGCACCAGAAGTAATGTTATGTATCCTTTCCAAACCATAATCCCTGAGAGCATATAATTGAAAAACAACTGCCTAGATCTGCTGCCCTTGCCGCCTTTATTCAGCAAGTTTGTAGTGAACCTTAATTACAACTTTCCTACTAGAGAGGTAGGCAGCAGATGCCACAAAGGAGGACAACAACAGAGAATAAAGATTTCTTAGAGTTTCCCACACTTCCATATATTTCTTTGCCTTTCACTGTAGTCATAACTGTTCCTCAATCTCCATGTCCAACTACCAGCTTTTCCTCTATCAGTTCAATAGTAAAACCTGATAAAAACACATGGCAGTTTTTCCTAATCCCTGCTTGTACCAAGAAAACTGTTTGCAAGATCCTTTGATTCAAAAATGGAGAAGCCTTCAAATTAACTCAACTATAGCATATTATTTTCATGTAATGGTTTTTAGAGTACCTAGAGGACATCAATAGTAGTGGCTTAAAAACTATCATTAAATATATTTAGTACCTAGCAAGCTTGAGTCCCAAGGTCTTCAGGTTCTATTGTAATAAAAATAATGGTCTCTATTGCAGTCTAGAGACCTTCACCCTCATCCATACCAACATGTACATCTCAAACTGACCACGTCTTAAGTACAAGTTCATTGTACCTGCAGTCACAAAATGAGCAGATTGGTGTAAAGTGTACTCTGAGAGCTACCTCAGTTCTGTCCATCGACAAATGGCAGTGTGGATAGCATGGCCTGAGTCTGTACCAGGTAATTCCTGAGAATAAGTTTAGAAATCTAAACCATCCAAGTCATGAAATAAGATAACTCTAGACTTGAACTTGAGAATGTTTTGAATATGTCATCAAAGCATGTGTATAAATTTGATATACTTAATTCTAAATTAACATTCACTGAATATTTGACTAGACTATCCAATAGAAGTGTATGTGAGCAGATGTTTGAGTATCATGCAAAGTAAGTGCTGACAGGCTGCTTTACTGGGCTGGGTGGGAATTTAGCAGAGTTAGCCTTGAGTCTTGACCAGGGCACTATCTGGCACATTAGAAAACAAGAATTACCAGGGGCCATCTCACTCTGGTGCGAAGTGGTCACTTTTCCATGTTTCATATAATGCAAAAGACTATTACAATTTTCAGCTAGTCTGGACATGGAGTGGACATAATGGAGAGAATATTGTTTTTTAATGTCAATCCGGAATAATACAAGTGAAGATATTTGACCTTACCTAAACCAGAGAAAAAGGGGGAGGAAATAGTCTTTTTAGTATAGAAACAAAGCCATGTGACTTTATTTTCATAAATGGATCATGTTAATTTTTAATAATTCATAGATATAAATGCATGATAAAAACTGGATCTTTAAAAAAATTAACTAGTGTTACTTCAAGTAGGTATATTGTTTTAAGAAGTAATTTTGATGAAGTGTTACAATTTAATTGGCAGTTTCTCTTGTAATTAGCAGACAATTTTTTTCTTGCTTAATTAGATTTTTTTTTATATTAATGGATGTAATGTTAATCAAAACCACTTTAACTCATAAGCTAGTGAAAAGAAATAATTATTAAGAGCTACAAAGACTTGGGAAAATACTGTGGCTTCTCAGTTAATTTTAATGACTGCTTCTAAAACTGGAAAAAGAGCTTTGAGACTTGTTTTTATAATTAAACTCTATCTGCATTTCTCTCCCTACAGAGAATAAACTGCTATGTGATAGTTTTCAAAGCCAGTTATAGTGAATTGTTTTCCAATTGGTCTAGCATTCCTTGCTGTGTCAATGTACATATAGTACTGTCATTTCTCTTGTACTGGACTTGTTTGTGCATATGATGATTCAAATGATTGACAAAATGAAGTAGAGTCTTTGTATTTTAGAAAGAGGAATTGATAGAGATGAGCCCTGTTAGAGATCTTTCCTATCTAGGTTTACTAATCTGTGCCAATATTTCTGTAAGTTGTGAGAGAGCCTTTGTTTTATGGAGGAATAAATGCCAGTCTCTTTTTTTACAAATTCTTTGCAGAGAAAAATTGTTCTATTCAGTGGGCAGTGCTCAATGTAATAACCTAAAACACTTCTTATGAAACATGGAAGCTGTCTTAATTTTTTGAGCTACTCTAGAAGCAAAGTGATGTTTCTTTTCTTTTTCCCCAAAACCATAGTAGAACTTAAATGTTTGAAGTATCCATTTACCCCAGCAAATATATAGGATATTCTTTAAGAGACTTGACTATGCTGTACAGACAGAGAGAAGTCTTTCAGAGCAGCTCTACAGAGAAGGACTTGGCTTTGGAATGTCTTTGTTTCAAATTATTTTTTGAAGACATCTCATGGAAAGTAACTAAGGAGTGATCTGCCGTAGGTATCTCTGCTTTGTCTCATACCTGATTAAGCTGATTTTAACTAGCTTACTGGTCAGTTAAAAGATAAAATTACAAAACATCCTACTGCAGATTTCTGCCTTAAGGCTTAATATAAACAACTCTGAAATGAAACTTAAGCTTGAGAACAACATTGTTTTTTCCCCATTTGTTAAAAACAACCTCCCCTCCAAAAGCATCCTACAATTGCTAGGTTGTCATGGAAACTAACTTTCTACTGTAGTGTTTCAGAAATGCTTGTGTTCTATGTACACACTTGAACTGATTGAACTGCAGCAAAAGTAATGATAAATGTACTCTGAAGGTACAAGGTCCAGGGGTTCTTTCAGTGAATTTTTTTGGGTCACTTCATGTTATGGGCTTTATTTGAGGAAGTCTGTGTCTCAACTGAATTTGTAGAAATAAAACTAAGGAGAATTTGGTAAGCTTTTAGTTTAGTGTTCCAGATCAGGTATCTTCACTTAGCCACAATAGTGAGCTACTGACTTCATAAATAAGTTAAAGGATGGGAGAGGCATGACTGAGAGATATGGGTAATATTTACATTTACTGTATAGAAATTAATGACTTTTACAATTGTAGATGGGTTTGCCAAACTGCAGATAATGGTCTGTGGCACATGGTTACATCTTCCACAGCAGAGGTAAAGAACCTCTCTGAAGTTATGTTTGTCTGAGCTTGGACCTAAAAGGTGGTCATCAGGCACATGGGGGTACCAAGTTTACCTCTCACCACACCATCTTGTCCTCAGGCTTTGAGCATGTCCTTGGAAGGTGATGTATGCATCACTGAATATTTAGTATTCCTGATTATGCAGGAGGAAGTAAAGATCAAATTTTTACCTCAGTCACTGACTGATTTCAATGCCCTTTTCTCTGTTGGCATACACAGAAATAATAGCTTCTTTAGTGGACTAAGATTATATCCTTTGTAGCATTAAATGCAGAAGGGAATAAACATTTTTCATAACTATAAACAACAATTCAATTTTTTTTTATGTTGAAGGGGAGGGAGCACTTCTTTTTACCCTTAATATGATATCTTCATTAGATCTGCATCCCAGGAATCACAGTACAGGAGATTAAATGAGACAGATACTTTCTTCAGTTCTGCTTCAGCTGATGTTAGTTGTCTCTCAGGAGTGCCCTGGCCAGCCAGCTTCTTCCAGAGTCCTTATATGCTGAGAGCATGTCTTCATTATATATGCACTCCTAAAGGATGGGTCTGAGGAAAAGGTTTGGGTAGGATTGTGTCAGATAACACTGAAGCTGAAACAACGGTCCAGGAAGGATGGGGGTTGCTGTGCCTGTGTCTAAGTATCTACAATATTTAATGTGCAGGTTTTGGAGGGGTTTGAAGTATTTCTTCTTTACAAACAGAAAGTGTTTGTACAGTGTTGATTGGGGGGGATATTTGTCAATGCTTTGGGACTCTTGATAACTGTCGACCAAGTACAGAATCAGGTAATTTATTATTAATATTTAAACGTTAAAGTCCTTATCACAGGCTTCCTCTTTCAATATTTAATGGAAGCAAAAACTCTAGTTACCTTTTCAATTTTGACAAAACCAAAATAAATTTCTTTAGGGATTGAACAAGGTATTTTAGGCACTTCAGCTGTGGGGTTTGCATTGTTCATTTATGTCCTTTAATTAATGTCTGGTGGCTGTCAGCCACAGACTGCTTGTAGTACAGATTTAGCCATAGTAATTATGCAATAATGTACAGGGTCTGGGCTGAGAATAAGGAAACTGTTCTATTTCTATGTTCCTCAGTTTTGTTGTATGACATAGAGCGAACTGCTAGATCTTTGTATGCTCATTTGTAAGCCTAGGAAGAAAATTCTATTGTAACGTTTGTGAAATATTTGAGGATACTTCAAACAATGAATTGACCTGTACTGTATGTGCTTTTTTATTCCTTCAAAATATCTTTGTTTATATTAAAGTTCAGAGTAAAGTAATAAATTAAACTCTTAATTTGTATACTTTTGTATAAAAGGCAATTTCTGAGTTACACAATGTAGTGATTGAGATAGTGTAAACATGAAGAATGAAGTTTTGGAATGTGTGTGTGAAAATAGCTGTGCTTGCTAAATTATCAAAATAGTAAACAGTGTTTGACACCTGTTAGTTCTATTCTTCTCTTCCCTTTTTAAAATATTGAAGTAAAAAAAGCTTATCTTGGTATTAAGTTTGTTTAACTCTCTGTGCTCACATCCATGTCCTCTGGTTGTTTTTGGAACAGTTAGAAACAACATGCCTCCAAAAAAAAAGAAATGTGATAACTTGTTGCTATCATAATTAGTTAAAAAAAAAAAAATTGGACAAAATGTCATATTCCCAAGATCAGTTGTAATTCTTTGGAGATAAACTGCCAAGTCTAGGACTTTCTCTATTTGTTATTAGAGTATACGATACTTTGGAAAAATAGAAGGAGAAAAAAGAGTGAATAATGTTGTTATTCAGACCTGCTTTAAGTGTACTTAGTCACTTCAGGCTTGAATTTGACTTTTGCTCGGAAGACAGTGAATTATTTTAGTCAGAGCAACAGGAGATTTCTTGTGATACCATGGAGCATGACTCACAGGGAAGAGCTGTCTTCTGTTGAAAGAACTTGATCACTTCAAAAAATACATCATATTAATATTTACCTAGGGAGTCTATAATTTTGAAATGATTGCCATGAATAGACCCCAGCTGTGTGTTAATAGCAAGAAGTCACTGTATTTACATGATAATTTTTTTCTAAAGACGTATTTTGAAGTAGCAGAGTTAATTGAGGTCACCTGCTTAGCTGCTATATACAGGCACAGTTCCATTGATTTGAGTTTGTCCTGTGTTAAACTTCTCTTATGATAAAAATTTATGGCTGTAAGTCTTTCTGTTTTTTAAAAGGATTGAGCTTGGACATTGATGCTTCTTTGCACAGAACTGGGAATTTTCTTTCTTATTTGAAACTGTTGGATCAATATTTGATGGAGTGGTGGGGAGAATTTTTAATGTGGTCACTTACATCACAAGTAAAACCCATTTAAATGTTTTAGTCGAATACATTCTTCCTGACCTAGTCAGTCTTTGCTGTCAGCCTCCATTTTTCTGTAGTACCCTTAAATGTGGGGGAAAACTGGACCATTTTCTCAGTGCTCAGTAGCTGTTTTGTCTTTCCTGAGTCTTCCACAAGAAGTAGAGTTGAGGGGAACATGCATCTGTGAATTTGAAGTAACAATGTCTGACTTGACTGAGTGACAAATCTGTATCTCCTCAAATGGTGGGCAACACTTGGGTGATACTGCCTTTGGCTCCACAAAGACAAAAGAACTATTTCAGCAAAAAGAGTTGAGGATTGGTGGCTAAGTCCTGAATAGTGACTGAATGTTTATTCGTGTTAAAACGAATCCGTTTTATGCAGACTATGGAAGTGGGCGCTTGTACCTGAAGAAAGCAAGGAGAGTGAGGACAATAGTTTGTTTTTGTTGAACAATGTTCTGTTAAATATCTAAAAATGTCACTAGATCTAATGAGTCAGCATGTAGAAATTCTATATGCATAGCTTAAAGGTATATATATCAATTCTCTATACCTGCTTCTGCTAGGAAAGCAGAATGAGATAAAGGATGGAATGATGGATTTTTTTAAAAGACTATATAATTTCAGGTGATGATACTTAACTGTTTAACAAACTTCCCTTTTTTTATTTGTGCCTGGTCTTATTCTCTAAACAAAGCAGTTCTTGAATTGTTATTTCATAATACTTTGGGGAAAATAGTCAAGGGCTTTGACTAAATTTGAATAGACTTATGCTGGAACTATTTCTGTCTGGAAAAAAAGAGCAGCAGTAATTTTCAAGTGATAAGAATAGTACAGGAAATCTCACAATTAAATTTACCCTTAGTTACTGTATTGGGAACCATTTCCTTATTTCTGTAATGAATTTATGATACTCAGCAGAAATTTAGTTTTTCAAGTGAACTACATGTTTCAGGATGTCAGTAGGTTGGTATTGGTTGAATTCCTAATATAACTTCCACACCTGAGTTTTTAATTAGATTAGATTAAGAAGAACAATACCAAAATGGAAGGAAATACTAAAAGTAGACTTAATACCCAATTTGATGCCAAATATGTGAATTAGGGTGTGCTTTTTCAAAAGCTGCCAAATTTAATTAAAAGAAGTCACTTAGCAGACTAGGGCTCTTTGAAAGTAACACATCATCTTATCCTCTACTTTTTTTGTTAATAACTGTCCTGAGTGAAACCACTCTATTTCCTTCCCATTAAACTTAGATATCCATGAATAAGCAGTCACTTAACATGCAACTACTTTAACTTAGGTTTGCTTTTGCATTCACACACTCTTCATAGAGGGGAAAAACTTCAAATATCAAAGATCATAGACAGTAGCAGAAAGTTAAGAAGGGATATTGTTATGGTTTGACTCCGGCTAAATGCCGAGAGCCCACACATGCATCCAAAATTTCTCAGAGAAGGGAAAAAACCCCCTTGATGTTTGTGATAAAGATTACAAGCAACTGTTTAACTATTTCACACAAGCAAAACAGGCTCTAACTTAGAATATTAAGTGTTCACTACTACTACTGCTAAAATTAGAGCTTAAGAATTTAAGAGTGAGAAATTTGATAGATGTTACAGACACCTTTCTTCCCCCACACCTCCCTTTTAAGATCTTTCTCCTTCCCTCAGCAGCCTGGGAAGACAGAAGCGTGTGTGGGGGGTTACAGTCAGATGTTTTCTCTGCTGCTGCTCAGGGGAGAGAGAGAGAGAGAGAGAGAGTCCCACCCCAGCTTTCCTCATGGGGTCTTCTCCACAAAAACAGTCTGTTGCAAACTGCTGCTTAGATTTTATTACTGACAACAGCTTATTCAGGTATTGTTGTCACGTAAGTCACTTTACCATAGGTGCAGTCATTCCGGTGCTGCTAGGCTGCTTCAGTGTAGGTTCGTATGGGCCACCAGTCCTCCCAAGAAATGCTGCTCTGCTGCTCCAGTGTGGGTCTCTTCTTCCCACGGCCTACAGGACTCCATGAGGCCCCCCACTTCAAACATGGACATCAAACATCTGACAGGATCACAGCCTCTCTTTTTCCAGCACTTATCTGCTCCAGCGTGGAGTCTTCCATGGGTTTGCAGGCAAATCTTCGCTTCCTGTGTTTCCCCACAGGTTGCTGGGGCCCTATTTCAGTGTTTAAGGCATCTTCTCTTCTTCTCTCTGACCTTGGTGTTAATCAAACCTCTTGCTCTCCTCTCTCTCAAGTGGCCATGATGTTCTGCCTGCCTTTTTTTTCTTCTCCTTCTTAAATATGTTATCACAGAGGCATTACCAGCTGACCTTGACTAGCTTAGAGCTAAGAACTTTGCAGCAGCTTCTTAAAGAAGTCTCTCTCAGAGCCCCCTCAGCTAATAAAAAAACTCTGGCTACTTAAAACCACAAGAGATATATAATTGCCAAGTTGAATTACTTAAAGGCTGTTGCTATCTAGAATACTGGTTCTCAAATATACAAGTATTTCCCTTTTTTCCAGCTCAGGAAAAGCAAAAAGAAAAAAACAAAATAACCATGCTTAACCCCTATTCCAGCAAGGGAATTGCTAAATGCCTTTAATTGCTGATAAAAATTGATGATGATTGGACAATTTAATGTCCTAACTCTACCCCATTACTATGGTGTCTACTTTCAGTTCCCTGCAGGAATTGGGGTTGTGTCTGTCTTGTATGAGTTGTAACAAAGCTTGGTAGGAAGCATGTGGCCACTAGAGTGTTGATTTCATATACAGCTTAAGGATATAAACATCTAAAGGCTTTGATGCCTGAAAAAATTACCTTGAGAAACACATTCTGAAGGACAAGTGCATGTGGGATATTAAGATATTTACTTGGAGATGAAGCAGACTGCTTTACAGAAGGACCTGTTTGTTTTCATTGTTTAGAAAGGAAATGTGACCTATAGGTGGCAAGAAAGACTCCATTCCATAAATTTTCAGCAAAGTATAAAATGACAAACTTCTGTCTACAACTATGCAAGTGATATTCTGCTGTGCTTTTCTTTGCTTCAGTTTTAGCAGTTGTATAGCCCTGCTGCTTCTGTGTTTTGCATAGGACAACGTGGAATAGGCTGAATTTAGAGTTGGGGGGTGGCAGTTAGTGTGTGCTTTGAAGGATTGCTTTTACTCCTGCTTTTTGTATGACTTAAGTTTAGGTGCCCTACTAGCTTGTTCAGTGAGACTGATTTCTGGTATCTCTATGCAGAATTATCAAAATGCTTTCTATCTCAAAAACAAAACAAAAAAAACCCCCACAAAACAGCAATTCTTCCTGCCTGCCAGCAAGCTAGTTTCATGTCCCCCAAAGTGCAGTAGTTGGATGTTTTAGAGGCCTTCCTGTTCTAGTTCTCTGTAAATTGCATAGAACCCTCATAGCAAACTAAGCAGATTCAAGCTCTGAATTCCTCAATAATGAGAGAGAGAAAATTCTCTGAATTATTAGGTGACCTGGAAACTATGGGGTTATTTATACTATTTATGCTGTAGAAGCTACAGAGTTAATGTGCACAAGGATGAAGTTTGAGTGAGGGCAGAATTTTTTTTACTTCTTCTACAGTTTTTCCTGAGTGCCTGTTTTTGAATGCAGTTCTTCTAGTATTTGTTATTTCTCATGACATCGGATATGTTTAATGTATAAAAACAAACATTAAAAAAACCCACTTTGCAAGGTGATGAAGACCAAGCCAGGAAATAAAAATGTAGGGAATGAACTCTGTGGAATAGATAGCTGGTATTATTCATGGTGTGTGGGGATATAGGAAGTGAAAAATTCATATTATGAATTCTGATGGGACTGATAACCATGACAACACTGGCTAATACAGACTGGACTGCAATATAATGTGTGGTAAAATGTATTGAGGAGGTAGTTTTTGGGGGGTTTATTTCAAATTTTTCAGTGTACAGTTGGAGTTGTCACTTGAGATACGTTAATCTGGATTTTATGAAAACGATAACTTAGTCTAATGCATAATAAATGAATCTCAGCACATAATTCTCCCAAAGTAATTTATCTTTTCTTTAACAACCTTTCTGCTGCTCAGTTGAATATCTTTCAACTGGTGTTCAGTTTATCTGTTTGATAAAAGGACTTAAGTTGATGTTCGGCGACAATCCCTTCCCATTTTCTTCCTGCAGGTAAGTAAAGTTGATCAGTTTAAAGTGACCCCCATAACTCCTTTGTATGCTCTTCTTGGTATAAAGGTTTGGCTATTGGAACAGCAGTAAATTGCTTTAAATCATCCAAAATCAGGAATGATCAAGCAGGATTTAGCAGGAGTTCAGGAAAATAATTATCTATTAGTGTTTAATGGACACACTGCTTTACTTCTAAGTGTTACTGTGTAGAAAACACTAAATGCTTGCATTTGTGACTGAAACATCAAGAGTATAAGGCTGAAAGCTTAGAAGGATTGACTCGTTCTACTGTCGGTTATTGTTCTCAGCCTCTTTGAAAGTTCGTAAGATTATTAATGAAACCACATTGCAAGTTAGATTGATAAAATACACAACTATGTAATGTTTGCTTTCTGTTAAATGAAGATGTATGAATAGCCAGCAAGTATTTTTTTGTTGTGACCCCTAATGCCCTACTCCCAATTTAATAATCTATAATTTGATAATTATTAGACTTTTTTTGCTTAGTAGCCACAAAAAATAAAATCGTCTACCTAGGTGCTGACAAGAAATGGAAATTGAGAAGTTGAAATAGAATGTGTATGTGACAAAATTCTGCATTATTGCTAATACTATTTTTGACTCTCAATTGGGCTGGAACAGAACTACCTGTATTTCATGCATGCTTAAAAAGAAATGAACTGTTTTCTTTTTTTGCACACAACAGAATTTTAAAATGGAAAATTATTTCTTACAGATGGATCACGTAGCCTTTATTGTAAGAATATGGAAAATACATTTTTAATTGGAGGAGTGATTAATTTCCAAGAAGCCAGTTCTGTTTCAGTGGGAGGTGTGAAAAGAGCTCCTAGGGAGATACAGAACCTGCCAGTGGGGAAAGGCTCCTCTCTGTTACAGGGTAATGGTTGTTACCTAGAGCCCATGGGTTTGTTGTTTCAAAATACTACTTATTTTAAATACTACATTTTATGGTGTTGAGTACTCTTGCAAATGTGGTTTTTTTTCTGTCAGTTTTACTAAGCATTTGCCTTCTGTTACTGGTAATTAGACCGAGTAATTACTGTTTAAACACGTATTTCTATATAAAAAGTTTTTTCTGTTACCAGTTTTAATTTTGTTGCATTGTCTAATAGTAATTTAATGAGAAATGTTGTGTAGATGTTCCTGACCTACTTTCTCTGTGCTGTTCATTATACTGCATATCTCTACCATGTTGCCTCTTTAGGGAGTTTATTTTTCAAGGGGAACAACTCCTGTTATCCCTTCATTAGGATGCATTTCTACTGCTCTAATCTAAAATTTGCTTTGGCAAAACTAAGAAGCTGTGGTCTCCATATTGTCAGTCTTCAAAGAGAACATTTTTTTGCTGTTTGGGATATTAGTAAGAAAGCTTCTGTAAGGAGTTACTTTCCCCAGGGAAATAGTCTCTTCTGCCTTTTTCATAATTCAGTGACAAAACATGCTGCTGTTATGAGAGGGGAGTACCTTGCTGTAGGTGGATTCTCTTACTTCCAGATACTTTACCACTGTTTCTGTCACCCTCTGGCAAAATATGGATTTTCCCTGGAGAGAGAAATGAACTTGCCTGTATTTAGATACTAAATTACATGCGTGCAATTGTCCTTCTGCCCTCAAGGTAAGATCAGTCATAGCTAAAAATTACAGCATGCTCTGACTTTATAGATGTTTTCCTTATTTAATGACTTTACTGCAGCAGAAGCCTTAAGGAAGTGTGAACATTTTTCTACTTCTTCAGAGAGCAGTTCAGTTAGGAAAATGGGCACTTGGATTGGTCCTAAGCAATGGCTAATGTTGAATTTGGGGATTCATCCAGAGAACTGCTTACTACATTGTTTCAACTACTACTTAAGTTCTCTAGACTATTTTTTGATAGTGGCTGCCTGAGCTGTGCACCGATGGGGCTGGTTGAAAAATGGTTTAGTATATTGCAGTCATTCATTCACTGACTCACTCTAATTTAAGGCACTGTTGCAGTGGATGTTGGTTAGGTATCTCAAATTCTCACGATTTAGTGGCCTTCTGTTACTACTTTGTGGTAGCCAGTAGTTACTCTTTTGTTGGAGTAAGGTCATTAAGTTCTATTAGCAAATGAATAGATTGGCCAATGGCTCTGAAGTAGCTGTAACCAAGCCAGGGCCATGGGGCTTTGCAAGTGGTAACAGGAGGACTCTCAGCTGTCACTTAAAGACCCACGTGGGCAAAAGTTAACTACTTAGTTGCTTAGTTACTCTTTTCCATATCCGGAAGTGATGTTAAAGGGTATAAAAAGCCTGTGAGAACCCTGGATGTTATGTACAAGATATATGTGTGTGTGTTGTGTGTGCAAGATATATGTAAAATAAGATTAATATTAATAAAAGACTCCAGCTAAAATCTTTGAGACTGTGTGGTGCCCAAGTCTGGGAAACCCTGAATGCTGCACTGTTTGCCACATATAACTTAGTGGGGACTTGTTGGAGGAATAATGCTTCACTGGAGGAAAAAAGCTTTTGGAAGTATGGGATTTCTTTGCCTTTTGTGTTAATTCACTGTTCAGCACAAAAGTTGCTGATGTTTGAAGGAATGGGCAGGGATAGCATTAGGAAAAGAGACTTCTGTGTGTTTCCACATATATTGAGAAACTGTAAGCTAATCATGTAGGTAATATGTGCCTGTTAATGGACTGGGCCTGCTATTCTGTCTTAAATTTCTGAGAAGGTGTATATATAGAGTGTATAGATCTTAAATTGTGTTAAAAATTAAAAAGTGGAATATACATTTGAAAGGAAGCTTATTGCTTTTCAAAAGGCAGTCAAGAAATGGGGAAAAATGGATTTTACTTCCGCATTCAGAAAACATTTAGAGAAGAGAAGGAAGCAAATACCCAGTATAACTCAGATTAACTCCTTACTTATATTCTGTCTGGCTGCATGTGTGGAAAAAAAATCAAGATATGCACAAGGAAATAGACAAATATTTCAAAAATACCATCTTTCTAGAGTGCCTTCCAGGAAACTACGGGTAAGCTATTCATGGAGAAATGGCTTCTAATCAGTCATCAGGTAGTTTTTTTTTTCCCTCAAATGAAGTTTGGGATCAAGAAGAATATTAAGCTATTCAATATTGCTGTCTGGAAGAGGTATTCAGAGATGGCAACATAAGTGTAAGCAAAGGAACTGCAGCCACTGCACTATTTGGAAGTCAGCAGAGCATGAGACAGTGCAGTACAAGTAGAGTAAGGGCTCAGCAAGATGTGTCTACCATGCAGCCACAGCAGTGCCTGCTGCATGTCTGGCTGTGTTCATGTTGGCCTTGTGCTCCTCTAGCCTATAGTTACAGCAATAGCTATGAAGAGAGGCAGAGAGAATATAGATTCCTTGAGACCTTTCCTGTCTGCTGGTGCTACACTTGTATCAATATATGGAAAAATTAATCTGTAAGCAACTGTTTTGAGTTGCTTTATCAACACAGTAATTGCAAGCCCTGGAAAAAGTCTTCTGCAAACAAAAATTGCTAACAGCCTCTATCAGTCATGTTCTTTGCACCAGTTGCTATGGGGGCCTGTATGTTAGTAGGTTTAATAAGCATTTTTGTGGTCTTGGGGCTGAGCTGCATGGTAAGGGTGAGCAGCTCACCTCAGCAGGAGACAGGTAGACATAACAGAAAGCTATCCATGGTATGTGAGATTGCAAAGTAATATAAGTTATTTGCCCTGTAATCACAATAGGATGCTCAGAATGGGATGTCATGTTGTAGAGCTCTGGTCTGAAACCAGCTGAAATGTGAATTTCATGCTGTAGAGCGTACAACTATAAGACTGTCACTTCCATGTAGTTCCACGGGAGAGCAGAGAATTTGGGGATGAAACTCAACTTCCAGCTGTAATGAGCTGCTGTAATGGTTATGAAATGTGACTTCTGTCTTCCTACTCCCTCAGAGGGAGTGATACTGACACTGCTGGTTCCTTTTTTTCCATCATGCCACATTTTGAAACCAAAGTATTTTTAGAAACCATTTTTCTCTTGCATTCTTTGTCAATGTAGCCTATCCCTTTTGGAATATATAACTGTTTATATGCACTGGAGTCCTTGGTTTTTGAAATGGTTGTGGAAAATCAACTTATAAGGGGAGGGAAGGAGAAAGCAAGTGAGTAATTTTAATTCTTTAAAAATTTTATTATTGTCTTTATTTTGTTTCCTGCAGAAGACAGCCTCTGAAATCTGAAAAAGCTAAAGCTGTTGGGACAGAACTCATTGTACCACTATTAGGGTTGCTTTTTAACATAATGTTTCCATGAATATACAAATTCAGAATAATTGTACTTTTACAGAAGAAACAAGGCAAGATGAAAAGAATGTGTAGATAAGCACAAAATCGCTCAACTGGTTTGAAGGCAGTCCACAGCTTGAGTCAGTGGTTAGAATCTGAAAAAAATTTCTGAAAAATGCTGTTGCTTCTTCCATGCAGAGTCACCCTGGAAGCACAGGAAATGACAAGGTTGTTCAAGCTCATTTTGCCTGTGATACCTCTTCTCTGTCCCTCTTAATGTTAATTTTCACATATAATATAGAGTTACTGTTATCGAAGTGGTCCTAGTATTCACCAAATGAATGCTAGTGAGACTTGAAATACAGAATGTCTGTGGACTCTGTCTAGAATGTACCAGTCTCATTCGTGAAACAGGTTTTCTGAGATATATTGGTGATGAGCTGTGTATCTGAGTGTCAGTGGCCTTGTTGATGTGCCAATTGCTGAGCAGGCAAAACTGTGCAGTTCAAAGCAGCTCTGAACACTGTGCAAGGGTCAACATTGACATAATCTGAGAAGTCTGGCTGAATGTTCTCCGACATATTTGGTTGCAGTCTCTGAATTTTGTTGCTTCGTTTTGGTTGTTTTTAGGGTTTTTTTTTTTTTTTGTTCAGTGTTTTGGGTTTTTTTTTCTCCTTGGGTAGTAATTGTATCACAAGTATTTCAGATGTTACAGCTCTTTGGGACCAAACGGTTTCTGCAAATTCAGAAATGGGGGAAAGGCCAAAGAATTATTGGCAAGAGGAAATTGAGTTAAGATTGCTAATGTGGATAACTGGAGATGTGAAAGAAATTTTTCTTGAGAAGAATTAAGAAATTTGATTCAAACAATTGATGAGATATAGGCAAAACTTTGGCTTGAAGTCAAGTTTCTTACAACACTTGAGCTAAGTCAAAATGCAAAGGAAGAACACTTCTTTTGATGTGGGAAGAGAATTGAATAAAGGTTTTGGAAAGAAAAAACCCCGCAAACTACTGGACTTGCTAGTTATTTACAAACATGAAAGTGGTGAATGAGATCTATGAGGAAGTTGCACATTTTTTGCAGAGAAATTTGAAAGTTATCAGTTACGCTCTAGAAATAAAGAGAAGAATAAAGGTTGACAAATACCAGAAAGACTTTCCTTGGTTTAAAGTTTCATTTGGAAAAGAAAATTAGGATACATGTCCCATACCACTGCACACTTGATGACAACAACTGTAATTAAGTGGAAGATACTCTAAACAGAAACTGCTGTGGTAGAAAAGGAGGAACAATCAAAAAGCAACCATGCAACAACACTTCATATGATGGATACTTATTGCAATTCACTGTTTTTCAGAGTTTTTCTCAATACTTCTAGAATCTTGTTTTGAAATAGACTGCAGGATCTCATGCTGATCTTTGTTCTTTGCATGCTTGGGGGAAAGTGTGGATGCATTAGGAACATCGTATATGCACAGCTGCTTCTAAAAGGTTATTAAGGAATTGCCTCTGTATATTATTGTTTTCAATCAATTTCTTCAGTAAGCAATTATTTTGATCCTCACTGGAAGCTCTTATTACACCTAAAATAGTTCTTCTGGAAATGCAAACAGCCATTGGTAGAAAATTGGTAGAAAATATCTACTGTTCTTACTGTTCTTAATGTGAACTAAGCTTGATACATGGCCGTCCAAAAGAATCTCCTCCATTTGCTGTCACAGTACTAACATTAAGAAAAAATTACATACCCCTTTAGACTCATTACTTTTAAACAAACTTTTTTTCGTTGAAGCTTCAAAAGCTCCTCTTCCTGTTGTCCAGCTAGATTAAGGAATAAAATATTAGGAATGCATTGGAAGGAAACTTGGGTTCAAAGCAGAAATTTAATAAATAAAAGTAACATTGAGCCACACACTTTTCCTTTTGCAAATTCAACACATTATGGGAGCATAAGTTCTGTAAGTATTTTCTGTGACTTGACAGGTGTCTATGAATGCACATGTACCTAGAATCTTTATTTCCCTGTCTCTTCTGCCTTTGTCTGGGAATATGGTTGTCTTATGCATCCACAAGCACAAGGATGCTCAGAGGAAAATACTGCCCAGATTACAGCAGGGCAAAGGCAAAAAAGCACTTGGTGAAAAAGATTATTGAGGTATTGGATATGGTAATTATGGAAATGAAATGAGTCTGACTGTACTGGTGGGTGTGTATGAAAGAAAAGATTTGGTCCTTATGAGACAGTTCTATACCAGTTTGAAGTAAAAGGACTTAAAAGAATATTTAGTTATAGTTAACTTTTCTAGACTGACTGTTCAACGTAATTTCCATAATGGAGAAAGAATTCAATAAAGATTGAATAAGTGGCTCCTCCAAGTATATTAGGCATACATTAAATTCTATAAAAAAGTTACATGATAGGGGCTTTGAGACATTTATGTTAAGTAAAAGTGTAGCTTTTAACCCTGAATAATGCTTTCTATCACATTATTTAAGTCAGATGTCCATTACAATTCAAAACTGTTATTTTTGCAGTGGGAAAATATGAACAAAATCTTAGTCATCTTGTGCATATAGCAGATGGAAGCAGCCAATAATACCACTGCACACTTGATGACAAATCAGTTATAACTGAATAACTGATTCATCATACAGATGAATTAGGATTTCAAGAAAACTGGTACTTATGTTGGTGTGGTGGGTTGACCTTGAATGGGTGCTATATGCCCACCCAGCTGCTCTCACTCTCTTTCCCTCAAGCCCTGGTGAATATATGACACAAAAGCTTGTGGATGGAGACAAAGACAGATCACTTTGGAATTACTGTTACAGGCAAAAAAGAATTGGCTTGAAGAAAACTCATTGCTGATTAAGAATAGATTCTATAGATATATAATAGAGTATCTATAGATACTCTGTGGCGAGAAGCAAGGTCAAAAGCTGAACTGCCTCTTGCCAGCCATCCCTCTTCTCAGGCTCAACTGTATTCCTTCATTCCCAACTCCTCTACCTGCCCAAGCAGCACAGGAGAATGGGGAAGTGAGGGTCTGTGATCATTCCATAACGGCTTGTTCCTCTTGCTTCTTCCAAATTTCCTCTGCTCCAGCATGGGTCCCTCCCCTAGAGTACAGTCCTTTAATAGCTGCTCCAGTGTGGATCCTCACCCCAGACTACAAAAAACCTGCTTCTGTCTGGGCTTTCCATGGGTAGAAGCTTCCTTCAGGACATGTCTGCCTGCTCCAATGTGGGAATTTGCCATGGGCTGCAAGGGTACATCCTGCCTCATTGTGGTCTTCTGCACAGTCTGCAGGGGAATGTCTGCTCTGGTGTCTGAAGCACCTCCTTCCATTCCTTCACTGACTGGGGTGCTTCTTTCACTCCTCCTTGTTCTCTCCTCTTTCTGTCAGGCATTTTGCACCTTCTTAGATTGTGCCCAAGGGTCTTGGTGGCTGTGCCTGCCCTGTGGTGGATGGAACTGGCCATGTCCATCCCTTGTCAGCCAAGGCCTTTCCTCACAGAGGCTGCCCCACAGCCAGTGCCTCACCACAGACACCCTGGACAACTGGGTGTGTCAGATGTCTCAAAATTACTGTCAAATTACTTGGAAAAAACCCCAAATAAGCAGCTATCTTTGGTATATTAAACCAGTGTTTGACAGTTCTTACAAGTTTCCTGCTGGGGCTTTTAAAACACCTTTCTGGGCAGAAGGGGCAGCTCTGGATTAAAGGCTAGTGAAATCTGGGTGTGGAGCCTGTCAGGGGATTTATGGACTTAAAACTTGGTGTGCTTAGTGTTCCTCATAGCTTTTTCAACTTTTATGGAAAAACTTGCCTAATGTGATTTAATAAGTAATAATTTCAGCGAGACCTTGAATAAGCATGAAATATTTATGACCATATCATTGATTTCATGTAGATATAAACATCTCCAAGCTTTTACCCAGCCTTTCCCAAGCAGACTGCTGTTATATGTCTCTTCCTAATGAAATGTACATAAGACTTTGAATGCCAAGAGAAGGAATTCACCCCCCTCCACCTCCAACTTCAAAAGCTGTTAAATTCTGTACTCTCACCTTCACCCAAAATAGGATTTGGACTTTGGAGTCTGTCTAGAGAGTCATTGAATATGGCCTCTTGCTGGTCAAAAGTGACATTGAGAGTCAGATTTTCTGTGGAAAAAGGCCTGTGAACATCCCACATACACACATCTAAGTGTCTTGCAGAGGCAGACAAAGGAAGGTCCTAGATTTCGATCTGAATGCTAAGATTTTATGCTTTTTTGTGTTAGTCATATTTGGGAATAGAACTGCAATATCCTTTTTTTGAGCAGAGCCAGAAAGTTGTACATGCTTCACATGTATACTTTCTTTCAGTCTCATGAGTGAAATTATAAATTGTTTAAGCATGCTTTAACATGGGAAGAGCAAGCCCTTGGGAGGGGAGACCTCTTCTCCATAGTACCTGAATGCCAGTCAGGTTTAGGTCTAGAAATATGCAGAGGTTTCAGCAGTTTGGACAACACAGAGCTAAAAACTGTAGGAACCTGGAGAAATATATTTTTGGTAAAAACTGTTAAGGGCTTTTGTAGGTTTCATCTATATTTAGAAACTTGATGAAATACATGGTGTACAGTTACAATGGTATCTGAGTGAGATATATATTGTACTATTAAATGGCTAATCAAAAATAGAATGAATTTTGAAAAGAGCCTTTAGAGAATAAATGTAATGTGCTTCTGTTAAAACCCGCGGATTTTAGCAGACGCTTTCTTCTAAGATAATGAGCATGTAAGCCAATTTACTTAATGGGCTGCAAGGAATTTTTTTTTTATCCTAAGGTAGGTGCCTGAACATGTGGGAAATTGTGCACCCCATGTTCATTGCATACATTCAATGCCTGAATTCTTATGTAGAGCTCTTGCTGATTTGAGGTTGAAGAAACTGAGCTAATATAAAAAAAGGAGGATTTTTTTTCTTTTCATTTTAAAGTAAAATACATATTCATGATAGGTTCTTGAAAATGTAGGGCCTCCAAGAAAGACCGTGTAACTGTAACTTCTTCAATTTCTGAGTTAGCTTTCCAGCAATCTGGGTACATGATGTTCCTTCCCCCTCTTTTAAATAGAAGTGCAGAACTTGGTGAATATGTTAATTTGAAATATTCTGGAGTGCTTTATTTTGGAAGCTAGCTAAAATAATTATTATTATTCCTCATATAAATATTTGGAGTTATGGAAGCAGCAGAAACTTATGGTGGAAACCCCACCTTTTTTCTTAAAGCTGAGTCTCTCTATGCTTTCAGGAATCCAGCTTGTTGTTACTTTGTGATTAAGTGTTGAGCTGCTTATAAACATACTGTATTAAATCAATGCTTCAACTTGTGGCTTTATTGTTACATAGTAGTATATTCCTAAAGTACACCGTTTTACTGGAAGAGCAAAAGGTGTTGGAGAAATATTCCTCTGAATGCATATGTATTACTTACATTATCATTATTTGCATGATCATCCTCTTTGCTGATGTGTAAATCTGGAGCAGATGTCACAGTATGCTTATATAGATATAAACTAATGGAACCTAATTCTGCCTAGGCCCTTTAGACACTAATTCCTTTGTATTCACATCTACAGCTGATAGGAAACGCTTGAAAAGGAAAGTTCTTATACTTTTAATATACTGGATATGAAAAATCAAATTGTATTAAGTTTCTCTTTCTAGCTGAAACTTCTAATAGGAATCTCAGACATGTCTTGATGAAATCACACATTTTCTTAGTGTCAGATCATGTTATTGACAGCATTTGTAAATAATAATTAAAAACCCCAAACCCAATTTGTTAATATGTTGAAGTCTGGTCTTTAAACTTCTTCCTTCACCCTGTCTTTCAGCAGGTAGTGTTGTAGCCTATGGCCATGTGAAAAAGGAATGAGGAAGTTGCTGAACAGACGTAATTGTTACACCTTGAGGGCAGACTGTGAAGTGGCTTGGACTAATTAGATATGTCTTCAGCTGAAAGATGCCACCTTCAGGGGACTAACTCTGGATCTTGCACTGAAATAGTATTGTTCCTTCTTAAGTAAAGACTCCAGACTGAAAAAATATTTCTGTAACTGTTTATTTTAAGTGGAGTGAATAAAAAGGGTGTAGATCAAAGAAGGTAAGAACCTAGGGAATGCTAGGAACATAGCATGTTAAGTTACTGCAATATATGCCAGTGTTTAGCAGGATTTATTCACCTCAGTTAAACATTAACCATGTAGAACCTGAAATGATTCTGAAACCAAATAAGCATTGTTGCAGTGCTCTAGGTTCTGCATGGGTGCAGGAAATGTACAGGGTCAGCAGGGACCTGTCACAGTGCTCTGGTGAATAAAAATGTATTGAAACATGAGTGCCTTGGAGTTCATAATCTTTGGCTACACTTGGATAGATCATGAGAACTGGGGGATTCTGAAGCATGTAGCAAGAAGCAGTGATTACAATTCAAGGATTATGTTCTTAATAAACCTGAGCTGGTTCTGCATAAAATTTGCTCAGCTTTATTGTGAAAGTGAGTAGTAAATTTTCCAGATCCATGCTGGTATTGGAAATGATACAGTTATTAAACCAGGCCTGTAATCATTCTTCTCTTTGCCTCCCTTGCTGTTATTGCTTTGTAATAGCGAAACTTCTGTTTGATGCCTGCAAGTGACTGTCTTTGAAAACATTATCTAGCCTTTGAGAAGAAAAAGTTGAAATCATAAATGTCTCAGCTTGCTATTTAGTTCCGCACAATGAATCCTAAATTATTCAGCCTTAGTTTTTCTAACTTGATTACTGATGTTTTTTTCTTTAAAGAAATTGTTCACACTTGTCTTAAAATCGGAGAAAATTAGAATTGCTTTCTGTAAATGGCTGTTGTGCCACAAGAACCTATTAGAGCTTCCCTCTATGTCCATGGAATTTGAACTTGAATTTGAAACAGGAAGCTTTTCCAGTCCTGAATTCACAGCAAAATATAAATTAAAACTTTAAATCAACACTTATGTCATGCCATTCTCCATCTATTGAAATCTCAAGGATTAAATAGCCATCCTAATAAACAGCTAAGGTAATAAGTTTAAACCAGTATTAAAAACCACCCATCAGTCCTTCATGCTTAATGTTTAAAATAAAAACCAAACCCAACTCGAACAAAACCAAAAGAAGGCCTGTAAGAAATTCAGTTGTTCTACCTCTTTTGTTTCATGCCTGCTGCTTCCCAATTGCTGACATTTTAAGATAATTCTTTTCAGGATTTTCTACTTACTCCAGTAACTAATTATTTAAGCTGTACTAGATGTGGTGGTCTTTTTTCCCCACTTACCAGCTGCTTCTGTTTATTTTGAAGGTACACTTTTGGCACTAAAAGAGTCTTCTTAGACATGTAAGAAGCTTCATGAGGGCAATCAACCTCTGTAAGGACACTTCCATTATAGTAATCTTTTCAAAAGCTATCTAGTCTTCAGATACATTTCTAAGTAAACAGGCTTTTAAGTTTCTTCTAAGATGAATTGCAATCTCATCAATGTATTTGCATGTTTTTCCTTTCTCAGTTATGTGAGAGCTGGAGGACTAGCCTCTACCATCATCAATTCTTTGTTAGAAACTGATACAGTTGATGTAGTATCTTGGATGTAATTCCAATTTTTTTATGATAACACTTATACTACTCTGTTTATAGCAGTAAAATGTGACTATATTGCCATTATTTATATGTTGGAGAAAAGAGTTAAAAAAAGAAAACCATGTAAAGAATGTTAATCCTTTTAAGAATTGGTCTTATTTTCTGTGATAGCAGTTGTAGCTGGGGTGTTTTCCCTGTGTGTGATGATGCAGATAAAAACAAATCTTGTGGCATATTGTAAACCACTATGAAACATTTTGAGAAAGTCATCTGGATCTCATTTACTTGTGGTATTACTGTTCTAGTCCATGGTCCCTACTGTGAGCTTCGCTACTGTGAAGATGAACAAGAAGCAGAATAGTAAACTGTATGTCATCTAGAAGGAACACTGAAAAACATCAGTTTACATGCTTTAACTACGTTTTGCGTGCTGCTAATGTAAAAATCCCAATGAATTTGCTATTAGTTATAGTTAGGAGTCTTGCTATAGTGATTGGTTGTGTTTCTGTGGAGTCATGCAGTGTTACCTGCATTAGCTGATGTACCTAGCGTGTGTTCCATGTTCCAAAAACTCAGTTAAATTATTTTACTGTTTTCTTAGGTAAATAGAAACTTAAGGTTTGATTAATCTCTTTTTTAATAGCATTTTTTATATATGAATTTGAACTTGCAGCTTGGACATGTTTGAAAATTGGAAGATTTCATTAAAAACACTAGATATTAAAATATTTAAATTCTTTAATGGTGCATTCAGGACATTCAGATTGTGCTTTTTAGTCTGGTAAGTTCTAGTAAGCTTGGCAGCATAAACTGAATTGAAGGGTCAAGATTAAATTGGTTGTAAAAGGAAGAAATGTTTAGTTCTATTTTGCATCCATGCCTAGCTGACTTGTACAATTAGTTTTAATCAATATAGACATCGGATTTGATAGAATTAGATAGGTTTTATTTAATAGCTTAATTATAATTTGCTTTAATTCAGTCTAGAGGAGCTTTAATAACATTAAAAAATTATTTGGAATAAATACAGTTTTGAAAGCTACTGCTATAAAGCAGTGTAGTGTTTGTGGTTGTTTCTTATGTGCTGAAGACTCGAGCCTCTATTGCAGTCTTAATTTGAGATCTGGCCAGGATGGTTTAAAATATGACAAATCTGCTTTTAGCTGCCTCTTGATAGCACTTGAGCTTAATTCTACAATTATGCTTATGAGAGTTCATAGGAAACAGAATTATTGGTGTTCCTGTTAATGCTGATAATGATAAATCTCTCGATGTCACATTATTGGGCGAACAGTGATTGAACAGCATGGCTGGTACTAGTATAGTTATATAATAAATATCATATGTGGATACAAATTCTTTGAATTTAAAACTTATAGAATGTTGCGCTAGCAGTAGAGGACAGGTTTCCGAGTTATTAAGACAAGGATTTCAGAGAATTTAAATACTACTTTTTATTTCAGTGTTTTGAATTTTATCATAGAATGCTTTTAATACCTACCCACACCTTTGCTTGAAATTATCATTAGAATTGCAATTAAAAATTTTCAACATTGCTCTTTTTAGCTTTTCAGCTGTTCAAAGCCTGCTGGTGTTAATGAGAATTGAGACTATTGTTTCCTCTATAGTAATTTCAACTTCGGTTACATCAGTCTGAGGAAAAATGATCAGTTCTCCCTAAATAACATAAAAGCCTGCATTTGTGATAACATTGGGTTCGAAACACTTTTAAAAAATTGAGTTGGTTATGTGTACCAGTCTCTTTGCCCTGGGCATTTATGGTTTTCATCTTCTGAGTTGTCCTTTTCTACCTCCAGAAATCCTACATTGCATACTTCAATTCTCATGAAGTATGCAGAATTTACTTTCTCTTCTCCATCTCCCTGCCAAGCCTTCCCTTATGAATTCCATTAATGCTTGATATAACATTTACAGATTTACAAGTTGAATAGCTTCCCATTTTAATAAAAAACGAACTTGGTAAAATTATTATTGAGGAATGTTGGCTTTAAAATTGCTGTTCTAGTGATTTTGTGTGGATAACTAGACTAGCTTCAAGTCAACTTCATTGGATACAATAAGCAACCTAGTTCAAGGCTCATTTAAGTTTTGTTTTCTTGATTGCCAGCAAGAAGTAAACTTGTGTTTAGCTGGGATTATAAGGAGGATCTGCCAAAACATCTTTAAGTACTAGACAAAACCTTTGTTTGAAACTGGATGTCATAACTTTGATCTGGCTGCCCATGAACACATATACACATATAATTTAAACAGCTTGTGGGGGAGTGTTGCATTTATTCAATTTGGAACATTATCAACATTTTTGAGACTTAATTATATCTACCTCTGCTTTGAAGACTGTTCTAACTGATTCAACATGCTAAATCTTCTTTTTTGGTTTGTTGATATAAAAGAAGAAAAATGTGCTTATGGGAAAAGAGTATTTCCTGCTAAGCAAAATACAGTAGTATAAATAATTCTATTACATTCTTTAATTAATCTTTAAAAACACCCACTTTTAATTTAACTAGTACCCCCAACGTCTTTAAAGGCTTTCATATGAATTTTATTTGCTTCTCTAGGTTGCCAGCCTAATTCAAAGCTCTGTTTTGGTTTTTTGGGTTTTTTTTTCTCCTCTGTTGCAGTGGGAGATGCAGTCCTGAGCTGTGCAGGTGCAATAGGTTAGCTGTGATATGACTGCTGTGCTCTCTTCTTGTCTCTTAGAACAGCAAAATGTTCTCCAGTCTTTACCAGTTCCTCTCAGTTAGACTTGCCAAGAAAATGTTTTCATCTTGCTGACTTCTCTAGGAATGTGACAAGAAAAAAGAAATGTTTCTTTATTCCATGTCTCTTGGACCCAGACTGGTTGTAGCAAAACTGGTGAGCTCAGATCGGTGTGTCCAACCAATACTTCACTTCCCTTTAGTGATCTCAATGACAGTGTAGCTCAGTATAATGGTACTCTGCTTTAGTCACGATGAAGGCTAAAGCTGGGATCACAGTAAATGAAAGATCATGCTTGCTACCATAGAAGATCTTTTAGCACAAAAGAGTGTAAAGAGTGCTACAGTTCAGATTTGTAGTGGAGTGGTGCAGTGATATGGATTGTGCAGGAGGTTTCTGCTTTGTGTGATGGTTTGTACCAAAATGTGTCATGGATATGCTTGTATACTAACCTAAATTTTGTTTCAAATTATTGTGTTAGAATGTGCTCATATGACCGCAAGGCATCAATAGATATGAGAACATGCTCTCATTTCTCCCAAGCTGAAACATGGTGTGTAATATTTCTGTCTCTGGTCCATGGCAATGAGAAGCAAGTCAATTCTGGATTGCTCTGCAGTACATGCCTGCAGTAATATTCAGACAGTTGGTACTTGTGTCTGGATGGCTTCTGGGGCAATAATGAGACCTGCTGTTCCCAATTTACTGCAGGTGGATCCTTTTTCCTGAAAAACTTGGA
>WEIV01025243.1:44157-56950 GCA_013390005.1 Calyptomena viridis | reverse complement strand
TTCTGGTCCCAAACCATGGGAAGTTCCTTTGTCCTTTGCCATGTGCTGTGGTCCAAACATGGTGACTGCCCTCCCTTGATCTGGACACCCCGCACTGCCCCACCAACACAGCAGCCCGGGGGGCCGCGGCCGCAGGACCCCTGCCATGGCTATGGTATTCCTGAGTGCCTAGGGGGTGGTGAGCGAGCTGCCGCATGCCGGCACTGCGGTGCATGCTATGGCGAGAGGAATGGAACGGCTCACCCCATGTGTGGGACAGCGAGTGCGAGCGGTGTCGGCCAGTGGTGGCATGGAGCTGTGGGCACTGTGAGTACTGCCAAGCCCCACAGTGCGGGGACTGCTGAGCACCACCCAGCCTGGGGTGGCCGTGAAGCATCCCCCGTGTTGGGAGCTGTGCAGTGAGCAGCACTGAGCTCCACAGCATGGGGACCGCTGGGCGCCGCTTGGCCCGGGGTCACTACTGAGCCCCCATGTCAGGGGCTGTGGCAGGGCAGCGGCTCCGCTCCCTGACAGTGCCGGGGAGGAGGCAGCCGACAACAGTGGGAGAAAGGCGGGTCTGGGCCTGCATCCCCTGCCCCACTGTGTGAAACCCTGCTTGTAAACAAAAGGGTAAAAAGTTTTCCATAAAATAAAACCGTAACACTGTGTCATACTTATAAATTAGAATTAGTATGTTTAAAAAAATTCTCAAGATTTTCAAGACTGACCAGAGAATTTTGAGTGCTGCTCTGAAACTTTTAAAGGAAAGCCTAACTATTAGGCTGAAAAATCAACACTTACTGAAAATCAAAACTCCCTATGAATGTCCCATTCTTTGTTGAAAATCTTGATGTATAATGCAATGAAACAAATGGAAATAAGTACATAGGCAGGCAGAGCAGCAGGCAGGCTAACTTATCAAAAGTTTTTTGACAGATAAACTACGACCAGCCCTCAAAATTTTTGCTCACTAATGAAAATTTTTTTTGTGTGATGCTTTGATATGGGACCTGTTATGGTCTCCTTTTCCATCACTGGTATGCTATGTGTACGTGATAGTAAAAAGTGGTGCAGCAAACTTTTTACCTTTCTGCTTGGATCAGGTAGTTTGCCAGTCTTATCTTTCCTATGCCATGCATTGATGAAAAGAAGGTATATGCAGTGGTTTAGATAATTAAATAGAGATGTGACGGCCTAAAGCCTGTAAAGTGTAGCGCTACTTAGTTGTTTTTAAGCTTACATGTTTCTACATTGAAGGCCAAGATTTTAACAGGATACTTATGCTTAACCCAGGTGTGATGTTTTACTGCTGTTTAGTGTCTCTAACAGCACTGTATTGACTAAAATCTTTCATAGGTCTCTACTATGTAGAGGGAAATAGCAGAGATATGCTGTTTCCATTTTCCTAGGATTAGTAAAGTCTTTCTTTTTATTAGAAAGACTCAAATGTTGTGTGACATGAAGTACTTCATGTCATATTCCTGCCTTTAGAGATTGATATAAACAGATGCAGATTGATTGGTTTGTGAGCAGAATTGTAAACTGAATTTCATTCTGGATGAGATTTGAAGATTGATTGAAGACAGTGCATTAATGCTGATACAACCTGCAGGTAATGCTGTACCTGCTCACTATCACCAGTACTTTGTGAGGGGTAACGCTTCATCAGCATTCCAAGAGTTTACAAGTTTCTACTGCAGTAAAAGCTTTCTGATAATACAAACACATTTCTAGATTTTAAAATAATTTCTTTTTTTGTCTCTGAAATATATTTCTTTAAGTGATATATAAAAAATAAATGCATTTTGTGCAGCTGTCTTTTTCATTGCCATTACGTTTTACTACTCTTGGTTAGGAGGATACTTAAAAATGCTTTTGAAGTATTCCCATAAAATGGTAGCAATATCAGCCATAGTGTTAAAATTACTAATTTTATATAAGTAATTTCAATAACTTAGGGAATTTTGGCCTGGCTGTTAAGTGCTGAAGACAAGTGAAGAGCATTTTTTGTGCCAGGCAGTCTCCCTGAAAAGGCCTGGTGGTTTGGCTGACAGCTGAGTTAACCTACTTCAGCTGGAAAGTGGGACAGAGTTCAGTCATGCAGATCATTTCTCACACTGAGTTATTGACTGCTCTTCTCTGAGAAATTTCACATTAAACAGAATCGAGTGTATTTGCAGAGTCCAAGGCCCATCTATCAAATCAAGTACCTGAAGTCTCAGAAGTTTGTTCAGTATTCAGAAATGAAGTGGTAGCTCTATCATTTCTGTACCAGATTCCTCATACTCACTTTGATATCCATTCTTCAACTGCAGGAAACAATGTAGTACCTACTAGAAAGACTCCTGTTTGCTTTCATTATTTTCAGAATTAGAAGTGTATTTAGCAATATGGGTCACAGTTTTTAAGTCATGTCCTCTGATCCTCCAACTCATGCTTGTTAATGTTTTAACATAAACTACAGATTTTCGTGTTTAAATCTTACTAATCAATGCATTTATTTGCAGTGCTATACCTATTTATCTGTTTACTATTTTCATAGGTATTCTGGAAGTCTATCCATTTCTGTTTTCTGGAGTCTGAAATAACTGAACATTTTATTTCATTTCCACAGTACAAGTAAACTACTTTATCTGTAATACAGGCCTTCATCCTAGGCTTGCCTGGCATGGGAAAGCTCCCTGGGAATGCAGAGAGCTTACTTGACCTGTGTATGTTTAATGGCTGAAAACACAGAATTTCTTGGTGACACACACACTCCCCTAAACATTGAAGAAATCTGTGTTATTAAGATTTTAATGTCATGGGGATAGAAAGAGAAGCACTTCTCTTTAGATATCTCTTCTCTTAGATATAAGAGAAGCTTCTGTTCAGAGAAGCACTGATTTGTTCTTCTTTCATTTACCATATCAGGAAATTGTTTTTGGTAGACTTTGTATTTCTTCTGAGGGAAAACTTCTTCCATCAAGTGTGTCCACATAAGGATGTAAGAATGCTTTTTCTTTTTAGTTTAGGCCAGGTAGACTAGGTAGTCCAAAAATAAATGTCTCTAATACTAGAAACCTGTTTTGCTTGTGGTGGTTGTTCAGACAGGACCAAGAGGAACAGAAGTGCTTTTAAGACTTTCAGTATTAGTGTTATGTTAGCAGTTAAAGATGTGAATTCCATTCACCTGAATGCTGTAACAGCACACAAATATGTAACTGCAGTAAGTAATCTCTTTCCTGTCCACACTTTCTTGTCTTTACTTTTTTATTCTTTTCTATGAGATAATGTCTGGGAACGTAAGACTTGCAATACTGTGAAGCAATTGTAATTGTGGCAGTAGAAAAATGAAATGAAAATGATTTGCTACACAGATATTAATGTTAGTTATGAAAACCCTTTCATGGAAGTGTCTCTAAGGTGGGTGGCTATTAATAATGCTGAGTTTCGTGATGATTTGAAGAGGACCTTCTCTCTGCCTGCCAGGGGAGACAGTATGAGGAGTAAAGCATATGTTTCATAGCTTTTCTCCCTCAGATTATATGCAAATTCCATAATGGATCAATTTGCATATTCCCAGGTAGTTTGCCTGTCTTGTTTAAACTGTGTGGGTTTGTTTTGAAGGTTAATCTTAGTAAGTTAGGTTTATTGTCTTAATGTACGATAGGGATGGGACAGGTCTATTACTCTGCTTATGCCTCACCTTGATCCCAAGAGCATGGGTTCTTTTTTGAGCAAGCTGACAATTTGGGTTTTCATTAGCTGGTTAATTTTTTATAGTTCTGGTAAGCACTACACCCTTCAAGGAGTTTGTGTGGTGGCATTTGTCTCTGAAATCCATTTGCTCTGGAGATGCCACCAAGCCCACACTGAAGTAAGTGCTATTGCTCGTAACTCACTGTGTGTGGGCCTGCAATAAATGTTCAGTTGAAAGAAGTGATGATGTAACAATAAAAATGCAAGTTAAAGTTGAGGTTTACCTTCCTTGTCAACTGAGTTGAAGGCAAAGTCTGCTGCAGTTCTGGAGCTTGTGGCTTAACAGATACCTTTGATTTATAGTGAAGAGCAGTCTGAAAACCTAGCACAGCCACAAGTTTTGATGTGCAGTCAGTGTAAACTTGTGAGTTGAAGGTATGGAGAAGGTTTAAGTAGGATTTAGCTGAGCTATATTTACATGAGCCTTTTCAGGATTTGTTATGAACTTTGTCTGTAAACCCTATTTTTTTTTATCTAGACTTTCCTTTCTTGTGAGGGCTCCTGAGCTATTTGTTATTTCAGTTTCTCGTCCTATTTGTCTCCCTATAATTGCTTGTAATTGGTGTTAGCAGTCTCTCCAAGACTCCTCAGTCCCATGAAATGATGGCCTCCAGAATCTTCTCTTATTATACAGATAATTCTCTTGAATTATCTGTATTGAATCAATATTGGATAGAGCTGCTGTAGTGAAATGTGCTGCATGAGCTATGCAGATTTTATCAGCCCTGTCTCAAGATGCATTGTGTAAGAGAAAAAAAAAATGAAATTGTGGGAGGGAATTTCACTTCAGAGCTTGTGAAGGTTGCTGGAAGATAGCTGGCAGCATGAAGCAAGAAAAAACATCTAAGGTGCTACAAAGAATCACTGATGGCTAGAAATCAAATACAGAATATTTGGATTAAACAACACAGCTCTGTCCAGTGGGATATATGCAATCAATCATCCCTGGAAAGTGCTATTGACTGGTATCTTAACTAGATTGAATAACACACTGCTGTGTACTGCAAGATACGATTTTTCATGGTAGAGGAATTCATTAATGACCCAATAACTTTTCTTCTAACTATTGTTCACTTAAAATGCAGACCTAGAACGTAAATTTTTCACAGAGGAGTAATTTGTGTAAAAAGGAAAATAGGCCTTTCTTTTTTTTCCTAGCTTGGCTGCTGGGCTGTGTAACAGCTCACTCTGTAGAGCTGTATTAGTAGGGATTTAAAATGTACAGTTCTTTGTATGCAAACAAACAGGTTCAACTTCTCAATATCCAGCACTTTGAGAAATATCTTGTTTACCTTTTTTGGTTGTTTTTGTTTTGTTTTAGGGTGTTTTTTGTTGGGTTTTTTTTGCGACATTTTGTTGGGTTGGGGGGGGGGAGAAGGGATTGGGGTTTTTTTTGTATGTTTCATAGATACAACTTTGTTATGGTGATGGTGGGATTGTTGGAGATTGGAGTGATTTTCTTTTTTAATTATTTTTTTTATGTCTGTGATTTTTGCGGGGGTTTTTTTAATGTAAGTTAAACTTGAATGAAAGGTCTGAATTAATGGATCTATTTTTTGTCAGTCTTCTAGTGGATGGGTTTGTTGCCTTAATCTCTCATTTTTCCATATTCAACCCATTGACAAAATGATACAAGTATTATAAAAGCAAAAGTGAAGGACCTTCTGCCTTTTGCTCATTGTATACATTTGATACTGCTGTTCTGTTGATGGTTTTTAAGTGGTAATTTTTAATGCGTTTTCTCCCATCCTCCCCTTAAGGTAATAGATGCAGTCTCTCCTTGTGTTACTTTTAGTGTGCTTTTAGCTGTAATACAGTGAAGTGAAAGCTTCTTCTATTGATTGCCATGCAAAACTGAAATCTGGAGTCCAGGTATCTGGTTTTAGCTCTACTTGTTGGAATTTGTCATTCAGTGTTCTGCTTTTAATACAGCAGAGATTTTATCCACCTTCCTAGTTTTCAGGCACTACTTTTTTTCCACAATAAGGTTGTGCTAATGTAGGATATACCCATGCTCTAGAAACTTTTACTTCTACTTATCCTTATCTTTAAAAGCAACTCAAAGATTTTTCTGGAGACACCCGTAGTCTATTCTACTGTGTTTCAATTGACAAATGTAGTTGTCATCATTTCTTATTATAATTTTTATTTACGTCTTCCTAATTTGATGTGTCATGTATATCTATATTTTTTTGCAGTATGTGCAGTAATGTGCAGATCCAAGTTGCTGTGTTTTATCTTGAACTTTTTTCATCCATAAAATACCTTTCTACCCTTTATTTTTTATTTCACTTGAAGAGGGGGGGATGTGTGTAATGTTTTGGGCATACCTTTATGATTTCCTAGGTAGCCTTCAGTAGTCAGACTTGTAATATCTTTGTCATTTTGGATACCAATACTGCCACCATAGATAGTGTCTACAACCCCAGTATATGTAATTCAGCAAGATGTGGGAGTGCTGTTGATTCTAGGGGCTCATCAGAAGTCCCCCTTTCTCTCTTTGAGAGAAGGTCTCAGGCAAAGGACTCTGTTCTGAAAAACACAAGAGCTTCAGGCTTTATCTAGACAAGTCTGTCTTCATTTAAATACAAGTTGTATTCACTGTAGTCTCATCTGAGCTGGGTACAAAATGTACAATTACATAGCTTTTAAAGGAAACAGGATTGTGTGAAATACTGAATAATACTTTTTTCTTCCTTCTTTTGAAGATCAAACAGATTACCCATAATGTTGCTTCTGAACATGACAACAGGCAGGAAGGCTGTAAACATATCTTCAGCATTTACTTGCTAGGGTGGGGTGTTGTTTTTTTTTTTAATCCTTTTCATGCATGATTCAGAACTGTAGTCACAAACTCATCTTGAGAACTCAGAATAAATAACAGCATATTCAGGGTGGAAGAGGTCTCAAAAAGTCTCTAATCTTAAATTTCTGCTTCAATCAGTGTCAGTTGTGACCCAAGACTGGGTTACTCCACACTTTATCTGGTTAGTAGCCTTGCAAACTTGTAGTCTTGGACACTGCACAACCTTTCTGAGCAACCTCTTGTACTGCTGGACTGTCTTATGGTGACAGTTTTACCTTATAACCTCTCAGAAACCAGATGGGATTTGAAAAGGAGGAGGAAGTAGGAATCTGTGTCGCATTTCCTACCTCCATTCTTCTCATTTGTAACCTTTTCCCTCTTTAGCTTCTATTTTAACCTCCTCTCTAAGTGTCACTGATGTGATATATCCATATCCTGTATTTCCCACAAGCACCATTCTTTAAAAGTTTGTAAAGAGGATGACTAAAGTAACCAGAAAAGGCAGCTAAAGGAAAAAATGCTTTACTGGTAGCATTATATTGAAAAATATATGGCTTCTTTGACACTCAAAGCCTGGTACAAATGGTAAGCAGAGTTTACACAATGGTTATTTTGTAGTTTTACTTTTCTGTTTGAGGATAGCATATCATGAGTTAAAAGTACATTTGAAACATTTTGCAACCAGAAACTACAATGTAATGAATGTTATTTTGAAGAAATGTTAAAATAGAATAGTCTTCTAACTTCTTCAGTAGGTAAACTGTAAAAACATGCATTCAATTATTTCTGATTTTTTTCCCCACTAATTTTGGTAGGGTAAAGTTTTGATAAATTAAGTTTCAGATATAATGTTGTTGTGTTTTTTGGTTTTGGGTGGGGGGTTGTTTGTTTGGTTGTTTTTTCCTTTTTTTTTTTCTTTGTTTGTTTGGGTTTTTTTTGTATGTGTGTGTGGGGGGGGTTTAAATTTTAATATCCCTGATCAGAACCTTGGTTTTGCACCTAGAGGATATTTTATGAAATTAATAGCAAAGGTAATGTTTCTTGTTAGAATACTTGTAAAATTAGGAATCTGTCTAATGGAAAATACCCAAGTATGCAGAAGGAGGTTTCAAAAGATGATTACATGGAATTCAGTGGGTTGTTTGAACATTAAAAGATTAAGATCTGCCTTGAAAGACTTGAAAAAATTGACCATGGATTTTATGTCTAAAATCTAATGAATTTAAAAACCTGTTGTATGGTATGAAGAGAGAGTTCCTCTGGACACAGAGTCAATATGTTTGTATCTAGGGGAACAGGACTACAACCAGTGTTACTATATGCTTTCATCCGTGATGTGGAGAAAGGCTGTACAAGTAAGGTGATATGGCCCAATGTGTTGGCAGCTTGTTGTTGTTCACATTGATAAAAACACAGTGAAGCATTACTGCCAGAGTCTCAGACCAATAGAGACAGGCAGAAAAACACATAAATTACTTTGCATTAGCCAGATATATTAAAAAAACCCCAAACAACTTACTCATACACTATTTTGACTTACGGATTCCTCATTTAAAGACTGGGAGAATAATATTAGCAGATTTTGCCAGTTTAGTGACAGCATATCCTATTCAAAAGGGGAATCTAAAGCAAATAGGCTTCTTAAGCTGCTTTGAAAAGGATAGGAAAAATGTGGAAAAGATATCCATTGACACGGTGATTTGCCTTCAGCCAATGTAGTGTTCAATTCTAATGTCACAATTAAAACTGAAACAGTGCAGATTAGTGAATCTAATCTGTTCTGGGTCAGAAATTAAGATAAAATAACTGTTTATAGTTTTATTATTAGGAAAATGTGAAATGATAGTGAAGCTAAGAACTAATTGGGAACTTAAAGGTAGTTTCTTTTCCCACATGTTAGGATGATGCTGTCGATGAGATGTTGGATGATGTTGTCTGACTTGAAATTCAGAGATTATTCAGAAATCTGGAAAAAAAAAAATTGGAAACCACTTCATGCAATCTCATTCACCTCCATGAATAACTTGAATTTCTTGTAACAAGTGATTGGATGAACTAAAAAGATTTTAGAAGTCATTCAAAACAAATCAGCTTCCAGGTGTTTAATACAATTTAGTACACTGAGGAAATCATTGTATCTGGTTTTGTAAAAGACAAATTTAGTAAGTAACCTGCAGTCTTCCTTATAGTGTAGTAAATTATGCATTTTCTATATGAATATTATTTTTTTCTTCTCTACTTTTTTCTTTCCTACAAATCTGTCAGCATAAAGAGTAGCTGCTTTCAAGCTTTTTTATCCTGAGCAAAGGCCATTTCTACGAATGTGCTTTTCTTGAGGGCTCCAGGCTTTGTTTTGGGGATAACAATATGTAATAGAGATAAAAATCTTTCTTTCTGAGGGTGTATAACTCAATAAAAACTTGAGTAACCATACATTTTTTTTGTTATCTGGAATATGCAAATTAAATGCACTGTAGCAGTTAAATTTTATTTACATAAGTTATCAAAGTTGGAATAGAAACTTAAATTTCCTAGCTGAGGAAAACGGAACCAGATAATTCTGCATCTAAAATACTGTGCCTGCACCTTTTTCAAAAACACAAGCAACAGGTTGCTGGAAACCAGTGGATGTGTGAAGAAAACACTGTTATAAAGAAGAGAATGAAAATTTAAATTTTACTGTATTTATGTGTGGAGAGAATGTTACTTAATCTCTTTCAAGAAAATATGCCAAGTGAGTGAGCAAATCTTTGTAAAAATGCTTGTTATCCTCAACTGGAAACTGTATAAATGCTACCATTTTTTAATACTATCTAATTTTTGTGCATTTAGATGTCTTGCAAACTTGTTTGAAGCAAAAAAAAAACCAACCAAAACCTTTTTCTTGATATGAAGATAGTTTTGGAAGTAACATGCAAAATTTTGAATTTCACCAGTCACCTGAGCTAGGCAGCTATGCAGAGGAGTATGGGACAGATATCTTCCATTTCATTGATGCTTAGCATATCAAATACATATATTCATCCTTTTCTCACAATTTTCACACTTAAATTTATGCTCAAAACATCTCAGAAATAATGTTGCAAGGTTAGAAGTGTTCAACAGATTTAAGAAGTAAAAAGCACTGAATTCTAGAATAGCGAAAATTTTCCATCAGAAAGCCAGAGTGGTAAGTGGAGAACATGAATGCAACCCTGTCTTATCAACAAAACACATACTTAATAAAATCAAAGAGGGGGTGTCAAGCTGTTTAAAAAGCAATCTTTTGTTCTAGGCTGATACTTGTATGTTTAAGCTGTAGACAAACATTTGCTGCTCTGTTTTTCTAGTTTTGTAACAGATTGTGCCATGTGTGCAGTGATTTCTGAGGTTTGAGCTAATATACTTATCCTCATTGCTATTTTGTAGAAGCCTTTAATAAATTTTAAGAAGTAGAGAAAGTCTCTTTGTACTGTGTTGTACTTTCGGGGTTTTAATAGTGTCTGTTTTTGTTCCCTTGTTAATTGTTTATAAAAATTGCACAGTCTGATCATCCACTTGTTGAACTCCTGATTTTTACCTCTCAGTTTTCTCTCTTCACTTTTACTGAAGGTATGTGCAACACGTATGTTTAATAGATGTTTGTACTATGTGTTTGTTTAGGTCTTGCTCTAATGAAGATAAACATGTGTAACGAAGTGTGTGGTTTACAGGACACATCATTGTTGCTGATTTTTGTGCAACTCATGGTGCTTCTTAGTGACTCTTAATGGTGTTCTCTTGCCAGACCTCAAATCTGTGTCCGTTTTCTTGGACAAGTTGAGGGATTTTGAGACTTTGTTATGCAGTGTTTCTCGAAACTTTGTTCGTGTGTGTGTTTCACACATGTTTCACATGAAACTTTGTGTTTCATGAATAAGATAGTTATTAAATGAGGAATTCCCCATTTCTTTGGTTCAGAGAGCAGTAAATGGATTGTTATCTCACTAACTACACCCTCATTTACTAGTAACTACAGGGTATGTCAGGTATTTGACAGGAACTTGCCAGGAATACTCATGTCAATTTAGCAAGGAAGAATACAAAGAAGCTTCTTTTAAGTTGCATTTTACGGTAGCTTTACTTCTGCAACATGTAAGCACCAGTGGCTGCAATGCCAAGTGTGCAGAGCTGGTAGATAGCGTAGTTTGGCCTTTTAGAGGAAATGGCCTGTATACTATATTCAGGTTCCTATCTTCAACAAGCACAAGGTTGAAGAGATATCCATCTGCATTCTTAAATTTAACGCCTCTTGTTTATATGCTGTGAAATACAAAGTGTGGAATCCACTTGTATTTCTGTTGAAAGATATGTTCTGGTTTAACCCCAGCCAGCATCTCAGCCCCACATAGCCCTCGCTCACTCCTCACCCTGGTGGGATGGGGGAGAGAATCATAAGGGTAAAAGTGGGAGAACTGATGGGTTGAGATAAATATAGTATATGTAGGTAAAGCAGAAGTCATGCACAGAAACAAAGCAAAATAAGGAGTTCATTTACCACTTCCCATGGGGAGGCAGGTGTTCAGCCTTCCCCAGGAGAGTGGGCTCCATTACATGTAAATGATTTCTTGGAAAGACAAATACCATTATCTCTGAGCATCCTTCCTTCTTTCTCCGGCTTTATGTGCTGGGCATTATGCCGTATGGTCTGGGATATGACCCCCACTTTGGTCAGTCAATGTCAGTCATCCTGGCTGCATCACCTCCCAACTCTTTGTGCACTATCAGCCTCCTGGCTGGTGGGGTGGGGTGAAAGGCAGAAAAGGTCTCAATTCTGTCATCTCTTTTCAGCAATAGCTAGAACATCCTGTGCTATCAACGTGGTTTTTAGCACCAATCCAAAACACATCTCCATATACCAGCTGCTATGAAGAAAAGTAACTTTGTCCCAGTCAAAACCATCACAAGATACAAGCAAGTAACTTGCAAACTTTTCTTTATTTGTCTGTAAGGCACACCATTCATATTTCACTTGAATCTTTGGACTTGGAAGATTAGTCCTGGGTATGGTATCAGATTTAGATTGAGAGACTGACAATATGCCAAAACTGGAGATTTGGAAGCAAAATCACTTGTTTTGCCTGTGATATTCTCATGTGTCTGTCTCTTACATTAAATTTCTTGGCAAACTCCCAGAATGTTTGTTTAAAAGTAATATAGCTCAGTGAAAAACTGGAGCCACCAAATCATGTATACCTAAGTGATACTTATAGCAAAACATATGGGTAAACTAATTTGAAAATATTAAGTGCTTTATTCATGTGCTACTTTTAGTAGTAGCACATTTAGTAGTAGAATGCTTTGACTGTGGACATTAATTCTGTCAGTGATAACCATGCCTTTTGTTTGTTCCAGGTATAGTAACTCAGGATGATGCTTTGTTGCAGATGAATGAAAAACGTAATTTTAGATATGTTTTTGCCTAGTTGTAGTTGTTCAAGCACTGGATTTCAGGATAAGCAAACACCTTGAGTTCAATTTAAGTTAATGGACAGCCACTCCTGAGTTTGATTCATATTCCTACTTTTCCTTCCTGAACTTTTAAGGCTGTTCGGGTATATTTTTTTTTATAAACAAAACAAAAATTATTTTGAGTCCTGTGCTATGCATATTGAGCTGTTGACTAAGGCCTTCTAGATGTTAGAACCGTTTCCTTGGGCTTGTCATTGTCACCGTTTGAGTGGGGACAGTTGAAGCGAATAAAAGTGAATCCAATATCAAATTGTTCGAGACCTTTTTTTGAGTATAAGGATAGAAAAGAATTTTATTAAAACAGGAAAAAAAAAGAAAATATATATTATGTATTAAAAAGCACCCTTATCCAAACAATATAAGCACCAAAAAGAAGGACAAAATTAAATTAAGTATCCGATGTAAGAACCACACGAGTAGGCAACACACAACAAAATAGTCCTTCTCGATGAAATAACACAAACCTGTCCGGTCTGAAGCAAATTTCTGCTTGCAAAGTAGATGTGTAGGATGAGAGGGAGGTTTCAGAGCTGATTCCTGGTGGCCAAAAGGGGGTTGGTGAAAACTGGGGCTCCCCCAGGGACTTCCCAGGGAAGAGAAGGAGACAAGGGTGAAGGTAGAGAATGAGAGAGAGCAAAACTGGAATTAATTCCTCCCCTTTGGGATTTGGGAACCTGCGGGGGACAGGGCTAGGGTTTGAGGACCCCAAGAAGCCTGGTGGAGATGGGAAGAGGGGCTAGCTCCCACCCCTGGGATTTCTGGGGACTCGCGGGGGGT
>WEIV01025243.1:24390-43979 GCA_013390005.1 Calyptomena viridis | reverse complement strand
CCCCCCACCAACACAGCAGCCTGGGGAAATGTGGCTGCAGGCACGGCACCCCTGGGCGCCGAGGGGGGGTGGCGAGCGAGCTGCTGGGTGCGAGGGACAGCAAACACAGGTGGCACCTGGCACTGGCTGGCATTGGCGACCGCAAACGATGGCCAGCCACCGCACCGCGAATGGTGCCCAGCGGCCGCGGGCAGCGGCGCGAGTGGCGCCATGCCACACACCATGGGGGCCCTGGCATCCACAGGGGCAGGGGCCTGGCACCCACCGCACATTGCCCTGCTTGCAAACAAAAGGGAAAAAGTTTTCCTTAAAATAGAACCATAACAGTCATGACCGCAGGCTTATTGTGGTAATAAATACCTTTGTAGATACTAGTTGATGACCTTTAGTCCCTTGAAATTAAGTAGTTAATTATTTTGCAGTTGCTATTTTGAATGTTGCTGGAATGTTTATTCTGGGCTATAGATACTTATAATTTACTTTGGCATGTCTAGCCTGATTCCTAGTGTAAATTGCAATTTTTTTTAGTTTGGAATTGCCTAGCTAACTTTGACAGTTATATTTATGGCAGCATAATTGGTTCAATCATCTTGAGTTTAAAATATAGTATAATGTGACAACCTTATGTAACACATGCTTAGAAAAGGGTGTGGGAGAGGTAATTGAAGAAATGTGTTGTCATCCTTTGGGACTGAGATACTGATGCAAATCTTGTGGAAAGGGTTGTTTTGGTTGCTGAGTTGTATGGTGGTGATTTTTTTTGTTTGTGTGTTTTTTCCCCTCCATGTACCCTAAAACTGTGTAACATTACATTAAAAGTATGTGACATTACAGTTATCTTGGCTGTCTTTCTGGAATACTTGATTTGCCTTGGTTTTGTACTTGCCTGTTCTGAAGGGAGATGACGAAGTCCCACCAATATTGTTAGAATAGGACAGAGTGTTGTCCCATCTCTGAGATGTTGGCTCGGATGTGCTAAAAAAGCAGTACTTCACACAAGTTAGCAAGCACTTTACTGCTTAGGGGGAAGAGAATCTCAGCCACAACTTTTCTTCAGGTTGAAGAATAAAAGTCCACATTTGTAGCAATATCTGTAAGTTTTCCTCCAAAATAACACTTTTATTGCAGCTCTGGTTGGGAAAATGAGTCTTTGGGGATTTGGGGATGAGTCTTTTGTGGGATTTGTGCTCATAGCAACGCGCAGTGGCAGCTGTGAGACTGCAGTGCCATTGCTGCTCAGCCCTCTGCAGTATTGCTTCTCTTGGCATACTGACCTAGAATACTGTCCTAGATCTATTTCAGAGGATTTCTTTAATTTTAGCCTTATACCTTGTCAGAAACCCCCTCAGGATATTAAATTGCTTGGTAGTTGCAGTGTGATAAATTAACTGCTAATTAGTTTTCTTCTAGAAGTGTTATTTCTTACCTTTTAAATATTTTTTCTTCCCTGCACTTGTCCTGACACTTTACTTTCTCTGACACATCATAATGTTAATTACTCTTCTAAATTCATCTATTTGTGTAAATATAGATCATTTAGGCCACTGTGGTGCTTCCTATTAAATTTTAGCTTTGTACAACTGTAAACTAACAATTTCATTGACTATCAGCAGTTACAAACATTTGTGATGGCCCTCCATCACCAGTTTTTGTTTATTGCAGTGCTTTTGTTGTGATAAATTACAACACTGAGACTTTCCTGCACAATAATTAGTATCAAGTCCCTTCGTACTGATATCTGTAACAGTCAAATATGAAATGCTGACTGTATTTTTTTTTGGCCTGTGTCTAAATAGGAGACATAAATAATGCTTTAAAATAGGAAGGGATGCTGATGGCTACTCACAAATGGCATTCACATTTGAAATGGTCAATGTAATCCAGAAATCATACCAATCTGTTCCTTGTTTAATGGCTTACACGGAACGATCCTTCTGGTCTTAGGTCCATTTTCTAAGAACATAACATGATAAAAAAAAAAAAATCTCAACATTAACACTTGCAGATTTCCTTTGAAGAAAGAAGCTGGAGAAGCCAAAAACTGAACACTTTTTTGTTAGTATTTCTGAATTCAGCAGATGTCTTTTCAGTTTTAAAGTCCTTTGTAGTGTTTCCTTTCTGGCAGCAGTTAGCCTTCTGTCTGGATACTATCAAAATCCAACTGTGTGAGAGCTCCTAGGCTTGTGTTAACATTTATTGTGTGTCACTTCAGAATGACAGCCTTAGAATTTCTTAGGTTATGGTAGACTCATCCAGCATTTCAGCTACACTTGCCTGTGCGGGTCATCTGTATGCTGCCCTTTCATGAAAGGGGGGTCTTGGAGCCATCTCTGGTTTGATGGACCACTTATGATCTCAGAAGAACTTTGGCCTGAAAAGATGCTGTTCTGACCATTCTGTTGGCACTGGATGTTTACAGTAAATGTCTAGGTAAATGTTCTATTAAAAAGAGAGTAAAAATATTTAAGTATATATGTTTCTGAAAGATTTCTCCACCTAATTGCTCTATTTATCACAGGTAAAATATTTCTACATTTCCTCCCTGTTTCAGTTTTCTAACTTCTCTTGTGCTTGCTTTCTTTTGCCTACTTTGGAGTCTTTCAAAGCCTCATTCTTATACGCTTCCATCTTTCTCTTCCCTGCAGAACCTTTCTGCAACTTCCTCAGAATCCTCAATTCTTTCATTTCCTTTTACAGGTTCTTCCAAATCTCTTCACCTTCACCCAACTGAGACCAAGATTTAGAAGAATCTGCATTAATAATTGACAAAAATTAGATTTTTTTTTCCCTTTATAGTAGCCTTGGTCTGGTTTTCACAGATACAAATCATTAATGATCCTTGATTCCCATTCCACACCCAAAGGCCAATTGGCTGACACACGTCACCAGCTCTTAGCAATAGAGAAAGCACTTGTGATATAACCTGGATATGGATAGACAGATACTCTAAACTGTTGATTTACCAAATATTTAAAACCTCATTACATGGTGTTAAGAAGTTCTATTCTGGCACCTTAAGGAAGATTTGGGTTTGGAAGATTTCCTTACATGCAACTGCTGTGATTAAAAAGCAGACATTTGAAAACATGACTGTATATGGACAATAAATGTGAGTATAGTACTGGAGCTTTTAAAATCCAGAGAACAAAATAAAAATTTTGACATGTTTCACCTGGTCACTGTATTGTATCCAATATAATTTTCCCTGACATAACCATTTTTGTTATTTCCTTTTTCTGTCAAAGCCCTGCAGGTCTGCAGTACTGAAGTCTGAAAATGTTGTTTTTATGATAGAATGTAAAGAAATATAAGAACAAAAAAGCACTGTTTGGCAGGAGTTAGGTGGATTATTTCCTGGGTATAATAATCTAGAATAAGATTAATATGCTATGGTGAGTGCGATGTTGGTGTAGTAGCATTTTGCTTTTAACTGACGATATCATGAGTGCAATGCTTTATTCCCAGGGTGAAATCTGAAACTTTGAGCTGGAAATAAAATGGCTAGCTACAATAGCTATGTATCAGAATATGCCTTTCAGATTTAAGAATGTAATTTTGGAGCCTGTTGTAAGAATTTTACTTAGAGTGAAGAATTTTATCCTCAAATGTCAGCTTTTCCTTGGACAAAACAAAATTGTTTTGAGATTCTGATATCCTAAATGTCCAAGTTAATTCATTGTGGGGAAGAGACAAATTTCACTTAATTATTTAAATTACTAAATGTTAAGTGTTAAGCATAGTAAGAACTGAAAGTCATGATTACGGCTTGTAATATAATGAAGTCAGACACTTTGCAGACATTTTTCATTCCTGACAATTTTTTTCTTTGTTTTTCTGGGTTTGCTGAACATTAAGATAAATGTGGTTACACAAAGTTTACTTACAAATGTTTCTCACCAAGAAATAACTGTTGTGTTTTCCTCTTTATTTTTGGCAAGAACATAATTTAATTGAATTTTGTTCTAAAATGCTTCTGTGCAAAAGTTAGATTAAATTCTCCTGAGTTGTGAGAATGTAATTTGGAAAAAAAAGGTGTTTATAATTAGATGTATATTTTGAACTAGGATTGCTATATGATGTGTTTGATCTTTTTAATGCTTTCTAATCATAGCATTTAAGATTATGCTGACCACATATAAATCACTAATTAAGAAAAAAAATTACTGAAGGAATTCTAGTTCAGTTGGACATGGTCTAAAAGCACATAGTTTGTTATTAATACATATTTTTAAAGGTGTGTACATAAATATTCCTCCATTTGCAAAGATAATGGATTATTTGTATTTGAGGCTTTGTCAAAATCAAGGGGAGGTGGGGAAGAAGTATCAACTTTGCAAGGAAGAATAGAATTTGCATACTATTACCCCTTAGACTTTGCTTTCTGTCAAATTTTAAGCTTGCTGTGACCTACTTTAGAGTCTTATGATGAGATTAGGAATTTCAGTGAATTCTCTGTTGCAGGCTGCAGTAGTTTCAGCACTTGTGTTTACATCATCACTTTTTGTTTTACTGGGAATAATACACAGTTGTCATCATAAGCATTTGGTGAATTCCTTGATTCCTTTTCCTCTATTGACTTTTTCTTTGTTTGTTTGCTGTTTTTCTTATTTATTTTTAATGTTTGTTTTGTGAGAGACTACTCTGTTGTTTTTGTGGTCTTCAGTTTCTAAATTATATCAGGCAAACTATAGGAGCTGCAGGTTCTTACCATCCATCCCAGCATCAGCTTTACGTTATGGATTCCAGGACAAACTTAGCTAGAAACATTTGTCCTGTGCCAAAAGGTTGTAAGTCATTGCCAGAGTATTCTTTTTGTCACCACAGCTATGTCAACATCTGTTAGTGGTTTTACTTTTCTCATCTTATTTACACCAGAAATACGAGAAAAGTAAAACCCACACATGTGAATCTAGTGTATGTAAGAATGTAGTGTCTTGCTGAGACACCAAAGATACCTTTCTGTGATAAGTAGGCAGGAGTTAATCAGTCTACTGAAAAATGAGTATAGTATATATGGATGTAGTGTAGTACATTTTATGGTTAGACTCAGTCCTAAGAGTGCCTTCCAACCTAAATGGTACTATGATTCTGGTAGTGGCTGTTTTGCCACTAGTGCTGCTATTTCAAGCTGCTTCAGTAGAAATCAGAATATGTAATTCTACATGGGTCCTGTGTTGTAGTTAAAAAAGTAGTTTTGAAAAGCATAAATTATCAGGTTTTGTTCATTAGTAATTTTACAGTTTAAAAAAATGAAATCGAGTATGAAGTTATAAATTGTAAAATATAGGCTTCCAAAGATGGAAGGAGACAAAACTGGAAAGCTTCTTTCTCATTTACTACTACCCTAAATTCTTGAGACATGAGATAAAATGCATCTATCTGAATTGTCCTCATTTTTGTTCTACTATAGTTTGGTTAGCTTTAGTGTTGCTAAAACCAGAGGCCTTTTCTTTTTCAATAATTTTGGAATAAATCAAGTATATTTTAAGAATTATTAAAGGAAAATAACTACCCTGAACCAGAAAAGTCAGAACACCTTTGTCCTGTCACCTAATTCCACTTTGCAGTCCTAGCCGTACAAGTTTTATATAGAACTAACATTGATGAAACCAGGTCAACCCTGGATATTTAATGTAAAACTCCAGTTCTGGTGCAGTACCTTCAAAACCTGGACAAAGCAAATTGTGAGGTTGAATCATTAGATGATATTTTTATCTTGATTTGGCATGTGTTTGCCTTACATTACAATACTTCCATTAATCCATTTAATGGTGATCAATCTTCACACTTAATGTTAGGCCCTTTCTGTGTCCCTTTCTGGGTACTACTGTGCCGCTTTTACAAAGACACAAATTAAAGATGTCTTCAGTTTAATTCTAGTTTGTCCATCATTATTTGATCACTCCTTTTAGTGATTGTTTCTTGCTATGTGTCAGTGTTGATGGTTGTTTCAGTCCTTAAAATGACAAAAGATGAGTAAGGAATTGAAACAGTAAAATAGAAACAGTAGAGCAGATGAAATTAATCAGTACATCTGCCTTTTCTTTTCAGAAAAGGTGAAATGTTGGTAGGGGTATTTCCAAATAAAAATTGTAATTTGTCTCTTATGTTTAATCCAGTGGAAATGTAAAGGCTGCAAATTCCACAAGATGTGCTTGAGAAAAAATATTCTGTTTTGGCTCAGTTGACATCACCAGTTCTTTCTGGAGACTGAAAGGATTAAATTGTCTAATTTCCATACATTTTAGAAAACAAATATGAAACGTCATAATACTTCACCGATTTTCTTGTATATAATTGCCTTTCTGTAACACTTTATGTACAAGCCTTCAAGGATTAGGTAGGATTATGTTAGTCACATAATGTTTTCTCTTTCTGGCACAAGAAGTAACCAAACCACCAATGAGCGTAATTATCATAGCCATTAATGTTACTGGCAATTGGAACTAATGAATTTCAGTTCAAGCCCAGCAGTGATTGTTGGCTGACCTTTCAAGCAATCCTAGTGAAGTGGAAAAGGGATTCCTTTTAATTTGGATAGTAATTTCAGAGTTAATAAACAGCATATTTTTAATAAGTGAGTTGAAATTGCTTAATAAAGTTAGAAGCATATTTCAAGCCTTGGTATGCCTCTTACGTTCCTCTTCCTTTGATTTTGTCACTTCAATTTGCTGTTAGGAAGAATAAAGCTACTACAGGCTAAATGTGTTACTGATAATTTACACACCTGTAATTGTTTTAATTAGTGAGTAAGATTATGATAGGTATCAAAACCTGCTGCTGACTCAAATCCAAACCAGTGTTTGTTCATGTAAAGTGCTCCCAGGGATTCTATATTTCATAGAATCACAGAATGTTAAGGAGTTGAAATGGACCTTAAAAGGTCATCTAGTCCCAACCCCCCCTGCCATGATCAGGGACACCTCCCACTAGACCAGATTCCTCAAGGCATTGTGCAGCCTGGCTTTGAACACTGCCAGGGTTGGGGCATCCACAGGCTCCCTGCTCAACTTGTTCCAGTGTCTCGCCACCCTCACAGTAAAAAATTTTTTGCTAATATCTAACCTAAATTTCCCCTCTTTTAATTTGTACCCTTTATTACTTGTCCTTTCACTACAGTTTTGATGAAGGGTAGATGAGGTTCTGTAGGTCCTCTTCAGATATTGGAAAGTTGCTATGAGCTCTCTATGCAACCTTCTCTTCTCCAGGCTGAACAGCCTTAACTTTCTCAGCCTGTCTTTGTAGCGGAGGTGCTCCAGTCCTCTTAGCAACTTCTCTGGACTTGCTTCAACAGTCTCAGCAGAGTAGAGGGGGAGAATCATCTCCTTTGACCTGCTGGCCACACTCCATTTGATGCAGCCCAAGATTCCTTTGGCTTTCCGGGCTTTGACCACACATTGGTGTCTTGTGTTGATCCCCAAGTCTTTCTCTGCAGGGCTGCTCTCAATCACTTTGCCCAATCTTTAAGTTTGTCTGGAATTACCGTGATCCAGGTGTGGACCTTGCATTTTGCTTTGTTGAACTTGATGCGGTTAGCACAGGCCCATCTCTAAAGCCTGTGAAAGTCCCTCTGGATGGCATATCTTACCTTAAGCGTGTCAACTGCACCATACAACTTCATGTAATCAGCACATTTGCAGAGGGTGCACTTGATACCACTGTCTGCATTGCTGACAAAGTTGTATTGACCGCAGTACTGACCCCTGAGTGACACCACTTCTCACTGGTCTCCATGTGGACAATGACCTGTTGACCACCACTTGTGTGTGTCCATCCAGCCAGATCTTCATCCACTGAATGGACAAATGTTGCAGTATATTGATTGTCTGATTTACTCATTTTCAACACCCATGTATTGCTCCTGAAGTTGAAGTTGAAATCAGAAACTGCTTGGCAGAGTACAAGAACTAAACAACAGTCAAGCTGAGTCAAGCCACTGATGTCTCTGTTTGAGTTTCATATTCTTGTTTCAGAAGGTGTTTTCAAGCATGGGAGAAAAATACAACTTTGTCTTTTCCTTACTTCAGCCGCTGGGTAAATCCTATGAGACCTTTGCTATTCTATCTGGATCTCCAGGAGGCTATTAATTGTTGGGAAAAAAACCCCAGAGTATTTAAGAAAATTAATAGTTTTAAATTAACATAATCTATCAGCTCTGTGTGATGTGATGAGATGGCTCTCTTGATGAACTGTGGTGCTGTGGCCAAGGGTAGCCCTGGAGTTGCAGTTAGTTTGCTGTCCCTCTCTAGGAGTGGTTCTTCTTAGGGCAACAGCTTCGTGGGAGGAGGTTCTGCACTTCTTTTGCCTTGACTTTCATTTCTTTTCATTCACTGCCTTGTCCATGCCTTATTCAAGTGAAGTTTGGCACCGTCTTTTCCTTTGAATCTATGAGTTTTGTATCTTGGTTCAGCACGTGGCACGTGGCATGTGGCTTAATGATGTGGACAGTGGCCAAGTGGATAAATTACAAATCTGCTTAGTTTGTATGACATTATTTCAACATTGTTCCTAATCTGCTGTCAGACACTGGGCAGACGCAAAAGTCTTTTACCTATCTGCTAATTTTACTTATGTACAAAATAGAGTTTTTGTTTTTAAGAGTTTTAGGAAAGAGTCCTATAGGTTCCTTCAACCTACAGGATTGGAGAAGGATTGGAAAACTCCATGGCACTGTCCATTTGCTTGTCAAAACCATGACTACTTTTACCCAGGAAATATTTTATGGTGCCAGAGGATAATGTGTGTCTCCCGGTGCTAATTTCTTAGAACTACGTCACTATTTTTCATGTTTTCCTGGACCCATGGTATCTGAAATGTATTCCTAGACTTTTGTGCCAAATCTAGAGGAAGGAGTAAGGAGAGAACTGTTACAAAATCAGTTGTGTCTGGGTAATTAAGGAGGTGGCCTGCTGGATCCTTCATGCTCTGCAGGCACATGTTCAAATCCCACCCTTGATATGAAGGAAAACTTTGGCACTGACTTCTTTTTTAGTATCCAAAGAAGGGCAACAAAGATGGTGAAGAGCCTTGAGGGGAAGCCGAATGAGGAGCAACTGAGGTCACTTGGTCTGTTCACCCTGGAGGAGACTGAGGGGAGACCTAATTGCAGTCTATAACTTCCTTGTGAGGGGAAGAGGGGCAGATACTGAGCTCTTCTCTGTGGTGACCAGTGACAGGACCCAAGGGAATGGCCTGAAGTTGTGTCAGGGGAGGTTTAGGTTCGGTATTAGAAAAAGGTTCTTCACCCAGAGGTTGGTTGGACACTGGAACAGTATCCTCAAGTTCAGTGGTCACAGCACTAAGCCTGACAGAGTTCAAAAAGTGTTTGAATGATACTTTCAGGTGCATGGTGTGACTCTCGGGGATGATCCTGTGCAGGGCTAAGGGTTTGGCTTGATGATGCTTTTGGGTTCTTTCCAAATCAGCGTATTGTGTGATTCTGTGATTTTTAGTGACTCTTTCAAGGTGTTAAAAACGAAAAGAATCATCTTGTCTCTTGAAGTACTCTTACATAAAAAGATAAAAGTTCAGATCCAGCAATGAGTTGTAATATAAACATTTTAAGAGGACTATTTGCTCATACACTTCCTTCCCTCATCACACCAAACAGAACAATTGCCCCCTCATCACAATCTTCATTATCTTAATTGGTTGCATATAATTTTCAGATACATTTTTCTCATGCGCTTGCGCTTGTGTAAACAGTTCCCAACTGAACCTAAACTCTCTTCACTCTTGATTTTGGAGTAACAGGCACTGTTCTTAAGCAAGCATGAGCAGAGAGTGAAGGTTTTGACTTTTCAAGATCCTACACTTGCATTTCTGAAAGTGCAGAGTACCACAGAAACACTGTTAAAAGTATACATCCAGGTGGGTTTTTTTTAAATTTTTCAGAGTGTTGATTAGGGGAAAGAAGTGTACGTGCTTGTTACATTTCTGTTTGGTCACACATTTTAAGGTAATTGTGGGATTTCGTTAAATATCCCTGAAGTTTTAACTTAATGGAGATTACAGATTAGTGATGAAACCCTGCAGGGCTGAATACATTGAATTCTGCTGGCTCGACTATTGAAATCAGGCTGAAAAGTGCAGTGGTTATTTCCAACCATTAAACCTAATAAACCAGCTTAAAGGCAGAGTGGTATGTTTAAACTTGCATTCAGGCATCTGTAAGGATTTTCACAGGAGAAAGTAGTTTTGCATTACTAGTCCTAATAGCTGTATTGCAGTGGATTTGAAATGCCTCCGAGTTACATTAGCTTAAGAAAGTTCTGACTCATTCAAGGTAAAAAACCACATTTGCCAATGTACTTGTTAGTGATTTGTAATCGTCTTCATTAATTGTACTTAATTCCACACCTTGCCAAACTCTCCTGTTCTTCAAGAGGTTTTCTGATATTAAATTTGTATTTACAGAGAATTTGGCTTACCTGTGAGACAGGTTTTCAGAAGCTCAAATTTACAATTTAATTTACATGTTAACTGAATTACACAATTTGTTTATTGTGTAAGTTGGTAGGGTTTTTCTTTCATTTCTGAAAAATGCCATAATGCAGTAATTTTTAATGTGTAGCAAAAAGTCGACATTTAATAAATATTGTTTGTAAGTAGCGATGTGGTTAAGGCTCATAGCTTATAAAAGCAGAATAATTTATGGAGTTATAAAGTGTTATAGAGAACATTGCAGAAAGGTTAAAGTCCAAGTAAACAGAACTCTTACTGGTAAAATGAAAATACTTAAATGTTTAATGAAATGATTGAATATCCCATTACTAGGAATTTAAAACTCATCTGAAATATAATCATACTGGACTAGTTGAAAAGCAATGGCACTGAAAATTGCAGGATGGGTTGGGGTTTTTAATGTTTTGTGTTTAGTTTTGTATATGTGTATTTGAATTCCACTGGTTTTCCAGTGGGTTGTCTTCCACTGATGGGAGATCAAATGCCGAATTAAACCTTGCTCTTCAGAAGGAAATACAAGAAAAGTGTATAGTATTTCATCTAAAGTATTATAGTATTTCACCATATAGTATTTCACCTATATGGTCAATTGATGGACCTGACTTTGCTGTGAAAGAAGGGTATTCTGTCTGTTTTGTATTAGTGAAGAAAATTTATAGTCTGCTTTTCTTGGCTTCCTTGAATGTTATTTATTACTTGAATGGTAGCAAACAGTCCAATATTAAGGGTAAACCAGTCTTGTTTACCAAAGTCTTTGATACCAACACATGGAGTTTTTGAGGGACTGCACTGTTGTCTGTGTTTCCCCTGTGTGCCTCTCATGGTGAAGTGTAATGCTTTCAGCTTGCACAGTGGTTGTCTTTTCTTTGCAGTCCACAAGGCTACAGCTCTTCTGAGCTTGGGTTTGCATGGTGCTACTTACAGGTTAAGAGCTGTGAAATTATGTCCACCGAGTTCAGAGAAGCATGTTGTGTTATAATGCTTTTATAAGGAGGAAAGAAGAAAGTAGGAAAATGTTTGGTTATTAGACTTTGGGCCATACTCAATGTTCTGACATTAAATCAGCATGAAATTTTAAGGACAGTCAGGTATTCAAGGCCTTCTTTGAAATTATCGTCATCCTGTTATTCTGGAAAATTTCCTAAAAACAACTTGCCCATAATGTAGAATCACTTAAGTTGGAAAAGACCTCTAAGATCATCAAGTCCAACCTTTGATCCTGTCAGCAAGATCATAGCACTAATTGCTATGTCCAGACTTTTCCTGAACACCTTGAGGGATAGTGACTCCACCACCTCCCTGGGCAGCCCATTCCAGTGTTTAACAATGCTTTCCATGAAGAAATTCCTCCTGATGTCCAACCTGAACCTCCACTGGTGCAGCTTGAGGCTATGTCCTCTTATCCTCTATTCTTTATGATACCCGACACTTATGGGAAGTTACAAAACACCCTGTAATCAGGGATTTGAAAGTGATTACCTTGCTGAATTCAAATGTTATGCTGAGCACAGGGAGGGATATGGTTTGCTGCAGCTCTGTGTCCTTTGCATATTTCAGACTTTGCATTTGTCTTGTCTTCTGTGCAGGTAGTTGGTGCCATTAGCAGTAGGCATTCCTACTGCTAATTGTTTTACAGACAGGTGAAGAATAGTTTTCCATATGTATTGTACTTTATATAGTATTTCCAAAGCTTGGGCATTGATACAAACTTTTTTATGATTTTTGATGTGCCTTGAGGTGTTTTCACAAATAGCTGTTCAGTAAATATTCTTATTAGGAAAATTCCATACCAGTGCTCCTCTCAAGAATGACTGCTGCACATGAACAGCACTTGAGATATTCAGAAGCCACATGTGGCTCAGGAGTTCTGAGCTGTCACCACCTCAGCTATGCATTGGATCCTTTTAGTTGTGGTGTACGTATACAGGCGAGAGAACCCACATTCTTTTATTTCAATACAAATTTGAGAGTATTTGTCCTCAGTAATCTGCAAGAGATTTAAGGATCATGTCTGTTGTTGAAACTAAAATTTGTATACATTGTGTTTATTGAAAGGAAGATTAGATTGATTCCTCACCCCACCCCTCTCTACTTTTCTGTCGCTGTTTTCATTAGCTCGTTGTTGCTTTGCAGGAAGCCTCCTGGGGTATCTGTAGGCAGCACAACGCATTATGAACAGATGCCCAAATTAGCATGAGTATGTAGCTGTGCTGTCATGCCACTCCATTTGGATCAATTCATATGTAGGCAAAGCTTAATGCATGTGATGGCCTCTTACAGTAAACTCCGGCCATTCTGCATTAGCCAAGTTTATACCTCTATGTGTTTATGCTTCTAGTAATTCTGCCTATTTAGAATCCTGAAAAGGTTCTTCAGCTTCTTTTGAACAGAAAACATTTCATCCTGGGAAAGGTACAACTGAAGCGCGCAGAGGGTGACAAGAGATTGTTTGTTCAAATTTCCCCACAAGAGCAAAGGGACATGAAATGAAATTTTAAATGAAAAAAAAAGACCTTTCTTTTTAAATATGAAGCATATTTGAACTGGGAAGCTTGCTGCAAGTTTAGGGACACTGATGTTATGATGCATATAAAGTCCAGTTAGGCAAATTTGTAGGAAGAAAAAAACATCAATAGTTGAACACAAAAATGCCGTGCAAAAATGTCTGGCTCAGGAAATCCCTGTGCCATAGAATGCTGAGAACTGTTTGCATTGCTTGCCAGTGGTCAGTAGCTTCAAATGTGAGTTTGCAAACAGTGTCCTGCATAGAGTTGTTGATGGATTTTTTTCAGTTTTTTAAATTAAGGTTTTCCTGATGATGTGCTTTCTCTAATGTTGCATTTTCTTCAGCTGCTTACAGTGCCAGATGTCTGTTGTATTTACTAAGAATAAGGCTATATGAAAGCATAGTTTTTTTACATTTCTGCAATAAAGACCACTGAATTGGAGCCTTCCTCAAAGGTAACATATGCACATTGTTGCTCATCAGCTAAAAAACTGCATAAAACCAAGTTCAGCTTTTTATCACAAAGGCAAAATACAACAATAATGATTGTTTTAAGTAATACAACTTTATAATGCTAGAAGTGTCCTGATTTCATTTATTACTGTTTCTTTGATTATTTTTTCAACTACTGAGTAGGAGCAAAACCCCTTGAAATAGTTGTACTTAAAAGTATCAATCTGTTGAAAGAATGGCATTTTAAGTCCAGAATAAAATCTTTAAAAATTGTTTTTGCCACTGAGAGGACCTGGTTTCAATTATAGCAGATAATATCTGTAATCAATAATAGCTCTTGGTCATCTATTAGGAGGAAAACTACAACAAATGTCTGCCTCATTAGTTCTTATATGCAGTTCTCCAGTTATTTCAGGCATAAAAATTTTAAGAATATAACCCCAAGCAAAACTTTGAAATGGGCCAGCCACTCCTGTTACCAGCTAATCAATTCCTTTTCTATTAGAGAATCTTATTCCCTGTCAAAAGCAGTCCTTCTGACATGGTGTTCCTACCTTTCAAATCTGAGTTTCTAGTGTATATTTCTCACATTTCTGTGGGGTTCGTGTTCCACCTCTGATAGCTGGGACATCATGACTTATGGTATTGAACTGGTGTAATTTTTTTACTCAAGCACTTTGCATGTAGAATATGGTCAAGCAATAATTAGTTATTAAAGTAATTTACATTCTTCTACCTTGCATCCTTTCCCTGCTTCTCTCTCTTCAGTTAAAGGACTGGTTTTTGTTATGTGAAACCCGAGTCTGCTCTTGTGATATAAATGCTTATTTTTGAGAATTAAGTAGTTGCTGTAGACATTACTTGTGTTGATCCCTTTATATGTGAAGGTGTATGTCCTTCTACTCAACTCAGGACAGCATGCACTGTCTATCTCCTTTTGTTGCGTTGACCTGAATTTTAACTTGTGACAAGGGCATCTTGAGTACCATGTCACATTGCACTCTTTGTGGGGAGACATTTTCATCTTATAAATGAAAAGTCAAATCAGTTATGAAACCAGCTTGCTCTTGGTGAGTCTCAAATTATATTTGTAATGCTAACTCTAATGTAAGGCTTGAAGGCATTAGTTGTAAGGAGAAAAATATCTTGTTTTAGTTTTTAGAACAACAATGCTATCTGTGCTCTAGGTGAGCAGAAGGTGAGTTCCTGCACCAAAACCCCCCACTTTGCTCAGGCTTTAAGACCTTGGATTTGGATGGATCTTTTTATAAACCAGGCACCTTCATATGTAAAACTGTCCAATAGTGAGCACATCCACACAGATTTGAATGAGAGCACAAAGATGAATTTTTTTTTGAGAAGCTGAACTTGGGAGCAAAGCAAACCAAAACCAGAGTTACTTTAATATTGCATGTCACTGTGGTTCTCACCATATCATTTGACTTTTGGTGTAGATCAGGTGTTTGTGACTCGTGTTGTTGTCTTGCTTTCTTATTCTCTGAGTACCCTTTGGCAGCAAGAAAATACTTAATAATGCTAACTGGGTGCAGTATTTGAACTCAGTTTCTAAAATATTTCTGAGGACATATCCTGCAACAAACCTTTATTGTGGAGTTCCATATTTCTCCTATGGCTGAGATGTGATTGAAGAGGACATCAATCACTGTTCCTGTGCTTGAAAACAAGATTTATGTGACCTTCAGGTTCTACAGTGACAAAAAATGTATCTATATGCAAGTGCTTTAGTTACTTAGCTTCTTGGAGACATGCATGTGGACACTGCATCTGTGAAGACTGCAGGCATTGGTAGATGATCTGTATTCTGAATGAATTTATCTTCTTCTGTCCATCCTTCTTTTCTAAGGTCTCTGGTATCCAATGCAATAAAAGAGAGAGAGAGAGAAATTGACAATCACAACAGCTATTGTTGTTGAGGAAATTGTTGTAGAAGAATTAAAATGGTGCATATATGATGCCTATGGGTCAATGAATGCTGTATATATAAAAAGTCCAGTTCTATGCATATGATATATCTGTACTGCTTTCAAGTTAAGTTGAGAACACCTTACGCCAAAGTCAGCAAGGAGTGATTAATTATATACTTAGTACTACTAGAGAAAAGAATTAAGGAGCATATGCAAAGTGTTTCAGAATAATGTGGTCATTGGAGAAAAGAGTGAGAGGTTCAGTACATGAAATTTATATCGTGGCTTGCTTAAGAACCCTGTGTCCCAGCTGAACCACTGAACCCTGGGATCTTCTCTGGTGGAACTGCAACTACCTCCTTCCATGACTTCATCGTTGTCCTCCCTGTAGTCTACTTACATATATACACCACAGATAAACTAAAAATGCAAGAATCTTAGAATGTCATGGGTTAGAGGGGACCTTAAAAATGATCTAGTTCCAAGCTCTCTGCTGTGGGCAGAAACACCTTCCACGAGATGAAGTTGTTTGGAGCTCCATCCAACCTGACCTTAATTGCTTCCTGGGAAGGAGCATCCACAACATCTCAACCTGTTCCAGTGCTTCACCATGCTCACAGTAAAAAATTTTGTTCTAATATCTAATCTAAATTTACCCTCCTTCAGTTTGAAAGCCGTTCCCTCTTTTCTTATTACTACATGCTGTTGTAAATAGTCTTACTACATTAGCCAATTCTCTCAGGACTCTGGGATGCGTCTCACTGAGTCTGATAAACTTATCTACATTCAGTTTCCTCAGGTGGTCATGAACCTGATACTTACTTACAGTGGGAGGGACTTTGCTCCCCCAGTCCTCATCTTGCTGTCCATTCACTCAGAAGGTGTGGGAAGAGAGGTGATCATTGAAGACCAAGCCAAAAATGTTGTTGACCTCAGCTTTCTCCTCATCCTCTGTTACCAGTTATTGTAAGCGTTGCTGTAATAGCCCCTTTCTGTCTCAGTCCCAGTTCTGTAGCATGACTTCATTAGTAGAACTTAATTGAGTGGGATAAGTTTATCTGTGGTTTCCTATGTTTTGCATTAAATTCTCTGGTGCTCTGCAATGCTCTGTATTTTACTTTGAGTGACATTGCTAAGGACTACAGGCTACCTGCTTTGAACCTGACCTTACTGCAAGCACTCTGCAAGAATCCAGCCAGAGTTTTTCAAGTGTATGAGGTGACTGTTCTGGCTCAGATGTACAGGTGATGCCTGCCCTCGTTTCTTACTTTCTTTTTCTGGTACTCTGCAGGTGATCCTTCTAGAAGATATTTCAGGGTATAATTTTGTTCTTTTATACATGCTCTAAAATGATTTCTAGGTATTTTCTACACTGTGTCAGATTTCAATCTTTTTTTTTTCTAGAAGTTTTTTTCAACTTTTTTAAAGAAAAAAGAAAAAAAAAGAAAATATCTTTGACAGCTGTAGTAACTACATTTTGAAAACTGAATGTCACAACAAAGTGAGATCATAACGTGACAGGATGTAGTGTCTCTTAAGGAGAAAATTACTGTCTTTTTTTATCTCATGAAGTTTAGAAATAAGATGTCTCACAACTGTAATAACAGACTTTGGGTTTGGTTTTGTTTTGCATACTTCTTTAGTTAATTCCTTATTTTTTTTTCAGTGGCTGTAAGTGCTATTTCAGCAGACTTCATAATTCAATTTTTCAGCTTCCAAGCTAGGAAGGTGACCAGAATGACTCCTGTCATTGCAGTGCCACAGGGGAACTTAGATATACATGGTATTGGTATTCAAAGACTTCTGTTTTTATTATCATCTGTTCTTACTTAATAAACTGTTTTAATTTTCAGATCTTTGTATAAGAATTAATTGAAAATGTCTTGGTTTTTTTAACTCTTAGACAAACTTTTTCATTGTACAAATGCTGTCTTGCAACATCTTACCTGATCATGGTGTTGGAACCAAAGTAACTCTTTTTGTTTCATAGTACTTATCTCGGGTATTCAGTTCTGTGTAAATAACTTGGAGGGTGGGAGGAGCACCAAGATGAATAGAGATTGATTCAATATACATACTTTAGGAGGGTAGAGGTTCGGTGCTATATGTACTGGTCATGCGTTTTATCAAACTTCAATTGACCAACCAGGCACATGATCTCAGAGGCTTTTTTTCAAAGGGATGAAGACCATGGGTTAAGCACAGTGATGATGTACTGATGGTTGAAGTGATGATTGAATTCAATGATTTTTGAAGTCTTCAGAAAGATTCAGCTAAAATGTATGCTATCCTATGGTATAAACCATCTCCTGTCAGTTTGTTTTTAAAATCTTGAAATTTCTGTCAGATTCACAAATGAATGTTCTGTTTTTGTGGTTGCTGTCAGCTGATCTCTCCTGCTGCCTTTGGGAAACACACTGGATAACAGGTTATGTTGTGTTTGAGTGTAGTCTCTGCCTGTGACAGGGTACACCTCTGGCAGCAGGCAGGAACATATATATGCTCTTGCGTATGTAGAGTCACAGGATATCCTGAATTGGAAGGGACCCACAAGGATCATGTCCTTTTGGACATGTGAAGTTTTGCTGTCACGCCTCCGAGTTGGTGTTTTTACTTTGCTATGAGATTCTAACTAGATAGGTAGATATTTGACAGCAGTAAGACTTCTGTTAGGCCACAGAGTAGTTCTGGGCGTCATACCCTGCCGATACTGGTGGAAAGTGTCTTTCCTCTTCAATTTTAAATTTACGCTCCAAAACAACATTACAATACAGAGAATCAAAAGCACTATTGTTTGGTCTCATAGCCTGAGTTAGGCAATATTTTAATTCAGCATTTCAAATACAGTAAGTGCAGGGTTGAATAGCTGAATTGCTGTCTAGCATGTTGTGCTGGGTTTGTGTGGCCAGGTTTTGGTAGTGGGGCGGGCTACAGGAGTGGCTTCTGCGAGAGGCTGCCAGAAGCTTCCCCCATATCTTGCAAAGTCAATGCCAGCTGACTCCAGGATGGACCCACCACTGGCCAAGGCTGAGCAAATCAGGAATGATAGTAACACCTCTGTGATAACATATTTAAGAAGGAAAAAACACTGGAGAAGGTAATCATGGACTGTCTCCCATGGGATGGACTCGCACTGCAGCAGAGGAAGGACTCCTCTCTCTGAGCAGCAGCAGAAACAACCTGTGATGAACTGACTGTAATCCCCCATTCCGCGTTTCCCTGTGCAACTTTGAGGGAGGAGGGAGGGGTGGGGTAAAGTGTTTTTAAGGTTTATTTAACTTCTTATTATTCTGCTCTGATTCTGTTCATAATAAATTCAACTAATATCCCAACTTCAAGTCTATTTTGCCTTTGATAATCGTTGAGTGATCTCTCCTGGTCCTTATCTCAATTCATGAACCCTTTGTTTATATTTTCTCTCATCTGTCCAGTTGCAGAAGGGAGTGAGAGTGGCTTTGGTGGGTACCTGGCATCCACGTGGCATGCACTTAAAGTCCCAGCTGCTGAGGAGACTGCGCTTGATAGCTTGCTTGACCCCAGGAGTTTTGGGCTGCAGAGTGCTATGCTGAGTGGGTATCCAAGCTAAGGTCACCATTGATATGGGGACCTGCAGGGAGCTGCAGGATACCAGTTGGACTAAGGAGGGGTGAAGTGGCCCAAGTTAGAGATGGAGCAGGTCAAAGATCCCGTGGCAGTCAGTAGTGGGGTCATACCTGTGAACAGGCTCTGCAGTGTAGCCTGGACAACACAGAGACAGGCAGGCTCCTTAGACTGTATTTGGTCTGGCTGGGATGAAGTTTATTTCCCCATTTCCTTCACAATGCAGTGCTTTGCATTGTTGGGTAGAAAGGTGTTGATGACACCAGTGTTTCGGCACAGCATCAGCAGTATCTCTCATCTTTCTCCTGCCCCTGCGCATTGAGGGCAAGATCCTGGGAGGGGACATAAGTAGGCCAGGTGACCCAAAGTAACAAAAGGGATATCCCATACCATATTGATGTAATTTCTGGTTCGGTTCTTGGTCCAATTCCACCCCGGCTGGCCTTAGAACACCAACCAGGAGGATTACACCAAGCGTGTGGGGCGATCTCAGCAGCAGGCTTCTCTTCAGGAGTCTTGCTAAGTATCGCCTACTAAGAAGGCAGGCAGAGCTTTAGCTTGGCCAACTGTCATGGTTTGACTCTGGCTAAAAGCCGAGAGCCCACACATAGATCTAAAATTTCTCAGAGAAGGGAAAAAAA
>WEIV01025243.1:2541-14247 GCA_013390005.1 Calyptomena viridis | reverse complement strand
AACAGCCTTTTACATCTTTTTAAAACACACGTGTCTAGAGGCCTGTATGATGCTTAACATAGTGAAAAGGCTGTGACTAAATGTGTATGATTACCTGTCTGCTTAGAATTTTGTGCTAACTGATTGGAATTGTGAAGGTTATTGAAGTGGTCAGTAATATTACTTTATTATTATTAAGTAATATTTTTAACAGCTTTTTAATCTTCCAAATTTTTCTAAATTCAGCATAACTGCCTCATATGTGTTCTTAATCTTTATTGCTTGCTGCTGTGCTAAAAATGTTTAAGTCCTGTTGATTCAAGCTCATTTCCTTATTTTGTTCAGGGAATACAGGCCAGTATCTTTGACACCATCCAGTCCAAATTAAAAATAAGCTGATTTTTAGCATTCGATGGATTTTCTTTCCATCTTCTTTTTCATGGTTATCATTCAAGTTGATGGTACTGTCATTGACAGCGTACAATGTTCACAATAATACAATGGGCAATATCCGTAGTACATTGTCCACAACGCGAAACAGATTTTAAAAATTGTGGAAAAACATATTCTAATAATATTGCAAAGTGGAGAAGGAGAAGGAGTTATATGTGAATGGTGAATACAGCGAGAATACATTAAACCAAATCCCAAGTCAACTGTAGAGTACCATCAACATGTACATTATTTGTTGCAATAAACAGAACCAGAATTAATTTCTTTCTCTTAATGTAGAAACCACTTATTGTTATTCCATTTCTCATACAGACAACTGGGACTCGACTTAGTTCCAAGAAAAGAATATGCTATGGTGGATCCTGAAGAAATCAGCATTACAGAGCTCTACAGGCTGGTATGTGAATGTAATGGTCGATACTTTTGCTATTAAATATTACATACTGATGGTTTGATGGCAGCTCTCTTCTAATTAACCAAAAGTACCTTTTTTGATTCAATAAACTGGTATTTCATAATGTAATGAGTTTTAGTATGAGGAAAAAGATTTTTTTTTTAACAGCTATGTAATCTCTGGATGTGTACGAGATGTTTTGATTCAATATCAAATTTGTGTATGCACATGTTATTTGTTAAAGTTTTGTTTTCTGATGTATCATTGAAATTGTGATGGTTAACGTGAATTTAATCATCAATAAAAGCTTATGAGATTCTTTTTAATTACAGCTTTACCTGGCCCATGGGTCCATTTAGATAAGATTTGTGGAAATACAATAATATTCTTGTGGTACAAGTATTGTCACAATTCATCATACTGGGCTCTTGGTCTTTTCTAATACATTAATGTAAATAGCAGTTAAATTGCATAGGGAAGCTCTCCTTTGGGTATAAAAGCCCATTTATTAAAACCAGCACTGATACTTCTTATTGTGATTAAATCTCCAGTGAGGTCTAAAAAAGCTTTCCTATTCATTTATATAGGCTTTGGCTCGTATTTAAGTACTGCAGGTATTACAGATACACAGTTCTGAGCCTTATGTGCTTAAGACTTAAGCTTTTATTTAAGCTAAATTTTATTTACCATAACTTTTCTATTTAAATATTAAAAAAAAACCAAAATATAATCACTAAAATTTTTTGTAGAGCTGAAATTATAATATATTTTTTAAAATTTTTAACTATTTGTTTTGATAACTTGTAATGTCAAGCCTAACAATAAATTCTTCTTGAGAAGTTTCAAAGTTTAAACCAGCTATGAAGTACTATATTGTTACAGCACAAAGTTTTAAAGTGGCTTAGAGTTTTCAGAGGAGAAAAAAAGGTAAACTTGTAGAGGTTATTGTTTTTCTCCTAGAAATAACTATGATGCAGTGCAAGACTGGAAAAGTAACTTCCTTGTGTTCCCCTTCTCAGATAAATAACCCCCCCCAAAAAAACCCCAAAGCTATTACAAAGTAATACTGAAAAAACCCCCGATAATTTGGATTAAGAAAGTAGTTCTGTATTACATTTATAATCTGTTTTTGTTTTGAGATATTTATCATTAATTCAAGCTGTCCACTGTATTTGTGGTATTTGTAGATGGAACATCGTCATCGAAAAAAAGACACACCAGTACCAGCTAGCAGCCACCATCTTTTTGTTCAGATGAAGAGTTTAATGTGCTCTAATCTGGGAGAGGAACTGGAAGTAATCTTCTCACTCTTTGATAGTAAAGAAAATCGACCCATCAGGTATCATATGGTTTTTACTCAAATACTGATTTTACAATATATACTGTAGGTTTTGATAGAGGTAACATTCCACATTAAGAAGCAATAAGATAATCTTGATTCAGGAGAATTTTTTGCTTCCTTCTGAAATTTAATTCTTATGTTTAATAATTTGTAGTATCATTTTAGGTTTAAAGAAATGTATCTTTTGCTGTCTTGTTTACCTATTTCAGTTTTCAGTTGGTTTTAGTTGTGTAGGAACATATATACATGTATGCATGCAGAATGACTGTTAGTGCTGTGATCTAAAGGCCATTTTTCAGTATCTCAATTTTCCTCTCTCCTAATCAGTGCACATTCAAAACTTTGAACTGTTGCTTGCTCTGTCATATTTGAGATAAATTCTCCTCAGTACACAAGACCGGAAGGCTACCCTTAGTCAGTGAATTAAGAATATTTTTTTATAGAAGGAGTCTGTACTTCAATGAAAAAGTTTTGATTGTTCAGTGAAACAGTCAAACCCAATCTCATATCCACTTGGGGCTTGTTTGGCCGATTTTTTCATATGAGAGTTGAACCATTCTTTTTCTGTTTGTACTAGAGCTTAAATTTTTTTAGAGTCTGGATAACCTTTGATTTTTTAAATATTCAGTAGTTATTTTAACTTTGAGCAGAATTCTGGCCAAGGGAGAAAATGTGAGAGTGATCAGTAGTAAAATTGTGATGCACTTACTAAATATGAAGACAGGAGGAGGGCACATTTAGTGCAAGAGCCTAATAAGTTCTGTTTGAGGAATATGCCAGGAAGTCTGAACCATTAGGTGGTTGTGCAGTGATGATGGGTGTGGTGGGTTGACTCTGATCTCCAGCCAACCACAGCTGTTTTCTCACTCCCCTCCTCAAATGACCAGGAGAGAGAAAACAGAACAAAAGGCTCATGGGTCAAAATAAGGACAGGAAGAGATCACTCAATGATTACCATCACAGGCGAAACAGACTTGGCTTGGGGAAAAAAATTTATTACCAATCATATCAGAGTAGGATAATGAGAAATAAACCCCAAACTTAAAGCATCTTTCTTCTCACCCCTCCCTTCCTCCTGTGCTCAACTTCATTCCTGATTTTCTCTCTACCATCCACCCCTACAGAAGTGTAGATGGACTGGAAATGGGGGCTGTGGTCACTTCATCACACACTGTCTCTGCCACTCCTTCCTCCTCAGTGGGAGGACTCCTCAAACTCTTTCCCTGCTCCAGGGTGGGGTTCTTCCCACAGGAAACAGTTCTCCATGAACTTCTCTAGTGTGAGTCCTTTGGACAGGTTGTTGTTTTGCATATGGCAATAGGAATTTGGGGAACCATGTGGAAGTTGGGCTGAATTTGACAAAATTATGTCTGTGCTTTGCAGTGCAGACAAGATAACTAACTTTGCTTTGAAGGAAGGGTATACTGAGTACATTAATTTTTACTGTTGGTATGATCATGTATATACAGCTATTGCTACAGTGTTAGCTGCTAAATACTGACATTTCATTCTGGCCTGCAATTCAGGCAGTACTCACCAAAATGCAGTTTACTGTCATTTCTGAAGATTAAACATGCATCAGGACGCATCATTTGTGTTCACTCCAGTGAATGCCACAGCAGGTGATAGATTTAGTAAAGAGCTGCAGACTTTGACAGAAAACAGTTTGGAGTGATACGGATTACTGAAAACAAGGTTATGTCAGTGGTGGTGGTATGAAAGCAAATGGACTGGATTTCCTGTTGCATGAAAGCACAAATTCTAGAGCTGTTTCTCACATGCTTGCTGTGATCTGACCTTTAGTTATTGATTCGTGACTCTGTTTGCAGCTGTTTGCTATGTGTGAACTTCCTTATCCCATTAATGGCAAACCTTGAAGAAGTGTGTTACAAATTTCAACTGCCTTCTAGGGCATGGGGAGAATGACAGTACGAGCTTTGTGATGGTAGTTTGCAGACATCTGCAAATCAAACAAACATACAAACCCACAACAAAAAAACCTCCAAAGACACAAACAGGAACCTCTCAACATGTTGAGAAAGCTAAACCCAAGAGAGTGTTCACAAGAACAAATTAAGTGTATACCTGTATCACAAAATGAATTCTGGAATGCAGAGGTCTCCAAACTGAAGATTTATATGGCTTAACCAGTTTATCAGAGAGTTAAACCAAAGCTAGTCGGTCTTGGTGCACAACAGTATGTCACAATGTATAATTTTTATTCCATACAAATGGGTGGGATACATGAGAGATCTTTAGGCCCTGGCTGATGCATGTGTGAAATGAACAACCTCCCTCAGAAAGATGCTATATGAGAGGAGACAGTGTTTGTGCTTCCCAGTTTCTGCAGTTCACACCCTGCAATGATGCCAAAGCCTATGAGCAATAATGCAATGGTGGAGCCTGGATACACTGACTCTTTGACTCGTTTCTAGTGAAAGTGAAGGTCAAAAGCTGTGTGTGGCAACACTTAAGACCTGTCACAACTTAGCTGTGACATTTGTCCATTGGTTTCCTAAGTAGTAATTTTGTTGTCCAGCAGAAAATTGCAATGAAAATAATAGATGAAACTGTGTTACTAGCACAGATAAACATAGATGTATATGAATATACATACATAGCTTAAAATACATTTCTTCAATTCATTGCTTACAGTATTAGAATTTTTTTGGTTTATTTCTTTGGACCAAGCTTTTCTCAGGTAAATATTCCTGTTTGTTTTAATGAGACTGTTTGCATATTATTAAGTACAAGTTTGCAGGTATAATTACTCAAAAACTGTAGCTTTATGTGGGTTCTAATATAGCGTTGTTATGGGTTAGGTTTCTGTTTGGGAAAAATTTTTCAGTTTCCAACATGAAGCTGGCAAACTGGGAGGGTTTGGACTGGGAGCAGGGTTGGGGAGAGGCGGCGGGGCAGCAGGGCCATGGCAGCGGAGTAGCGATGGAAGCTCAGGCGCCGCTGCAGGGCTGTGCTGCCAGCAGGCTGCAGCAGGGCGGGGCACAGCAGAGGTGCAGCTGGGCAGGGGGCAGTGGTGCGGGACCTCACTGCGCCCCAGGCCGTGTGGAGCCCCGGCCAGGGCAGGTGTGATGCATGGCCTGCCATGCAGCCAGCACGGCTGTGGCTCCCCCTTGGGGTGCTGTGCTGTTTTTGGGAGCGGGGCCAAGACCAGGCCAATGCGGGTGGGGACTTGCTTGTTGGTGACTGGGGGAGCGTGGCGGCAGCCGCGGGATGAGGGAGTCTGTAGCCATCCCCTGCCAGGGCTTGCCGGGGGGTAAGTGCCCCTGCACTCCCCAGGGGATGGCTGAGGAAAACGGAGGATGAAGAAAGTGCTGGCGGCTCTCCATGGTTACATATAATACAAGTTTATTCACTCCAGAGGCAACAGGCCACCTGGAGGGTCCAAGCTTCTGTGGGATAACCAGGGAAAGAGCCCTTCCCATTTCCAGCCCCTGGTTCTTATAGGGGCTCCAGCCACTGGGAAGGGAGAACAAGGGAAGGGAATAAACCATCTGGGGTGAGGGGTGGGGCACATCATGACAGCACATACCATGTAACAGAACAATAATATACAGTGGGAAATATATGCTAATTGCACACCACAACAGGAGTGGAGCAGCGCGCCCCAGCTGCCAGTGCACATGTACAGTGGCGCAGCTGCGGCGGAGCCTGGGAACTTTCACCATGCGGTGGTTGTTGGGAGCAGATGCAGAGCTGGCCATGTGTTGTGTGGAAGCTCTGCCCTCTCGCTCTCTCAGCATCAGGATATGAAGGCAACATGAGTTCTGCTCTCGGTGTGAAACGCGGCGTGCGGTGTGACTTCTCTCCCCAGCGTCTCTGCTACAGCCCTGTTGCTGCTCGCCTGAGCCCAGCTCGAACCCCTTGGAGAAAGACTTTGCTCACAGAGGTTTTCTTCCCTGTTTTTCACCTGGGGAGCTGATGAGGACACATCTGCCCATGATCCAGCCCAAACTGCTCCACAAGCTCTGTGGCTGCCATGTTCTCAGCAACTGCCATCTTCTTGTGACCATGAGACTGAACAGAGACTTAAAATTAATCCAAGCAGGAAAAGGCATTCCTTTTTATTTTCACTACAAGTTTTCACTTGTTTTGCGAGTTGTTGTTTGGGTGTTCCGTGTTTTATCACATATGTATATGTTTTTAATATATATAATTAATAAAAGCTGTTATTTCCTTTTCTGTATTTTGTGGTCTTGTGTTTTCAAATTGAAATTGTGTAGTTGTCTTTAAACCAAGACAAGTGTTCATTGTTTGTCTGATATAAATTGATATAAAGCAAGTGAGTTCCGTTGACTCTTAAAAAGTTCATTTGGAGAGAGTAAAAATAACAGAACTATTTAATAATAGAATTTAATAATAGAATTTCTTAAGACCAACTTAGCTTCTCAGGTGGACCTGCAATTGTAAGATCTCTGTATATCCAAACATCTATCTCTAATACATCTATTTAATTTTTTCTAACTTCAGGTTTATGCAATTGAAATAGAGGCTTTAAAAGACTGTTGGAGGACTAAAAGCAACATTATCTGACTTCTTTTAAATGATTGGATATCTTTTTCCATGGCCTTTTTTTTTTCCTTGGTTTTTTTTGTTTGTTTGTTTGGGTTTGTTTGTTTGTTTTACATTATCAGTTTCATATAATCAGCTGTTTGAACAGAAATATTTTTAAGTGCTACAGTTAAACTTAATTGCAATTGTAGATACTGAGGTGGGGCAAATATCTACAAAAAGGAATAGTTCCACTCCAGACTAGTGGAAGAAAAAGAAGTCTCTGGGTAGGATGGTCTGATCCAAAATGATTCAGAAGGAAGCACAGTATGTTTGAGCTCACAGCTCATCTGGCTTCTTCATGGTACTGGCCTGTAAGGAACCACAGTATATAAAGGATATTTTGTGGCATTTTTCTTAATGAGATTTTTTTAAGATGTATTTGTTAGGTAATAGGTTGGGCTTGATGATCTCAAAGGTCTTTTTCACCCTAGTTAATTCTGTGATTCTGTATTTGCACATACCTATCTGTATATTGCAACAGAGTTTATACAGAATGTGTTCATTAAATTTTGAGTATTTGTACATCACTGATGAGAGAATGTAATTTTTTCTAACGTGTAAAATAATTTGATTCTGGGATGGCGACTTGGCAAATTTGAAGTTACTGATTTTTCTGGTCAACTATAGTGTCAAATACTTTGAAAGGGTTTGATGTTTTGCTTCCTTTATTTTGAAAATATCTTGGTTATTAATAGTGTGGATAGCATATTACCGTATGGAAAAGTCTGTGCTTTGGAAAAGCAAGGAAAATAAAAGGTATTTCATAATATAGGGAATGTATAGTCTAATAGCTGAAATTTGTGTTAAAGTGCAAGAATAAGGTTGTCCTTAGGCTATTGTAAAATTGTAGTTTTCTCAGGCAACTGATCAGCCTAAGAAGATAGGCATAGAGCAATGAAAGCTAGTGAAACTTTTTGTTGTTTTTGTACTGTTATGGATTATCTCTGAAAAAAAATGCCATAGCAATTGAGACAAACCGAGTTATAAACAGAAAGCACAGTGTGTTACTAGAACTGAGTGTTTAATAGGAAAATATAAAATATTAAGAACAGGTTAAAAGACTATAGGTGTATGAAGTAGAAAAAAATTTAAACTTCAAAAAATATAAAACTATGATCCTGAATGTCAACACTAAACTTCTCTCTAATACTTGTGACCCATGTGTTTTGCCACAAGAACTAGATTCAGTAAGTATTCTTGACAGGACTAGATTCTAACGTAATGAAATATTACCCACTGTTTGTCTTTGTAAAGACAACCAGAGGAGGAAAAGGACAATAGGAGTAATTTTGATTCCTTTTACACTTTATAGAATATCTTAATGAAGATTGCTGTAAATTAAGAGACAATCCCAGATTCTTTGGAAGATAGGAAATAAAAGTTCGAACATTCAAATGCAGAGAGAGAAATTGGGTGTAGGTTTTTGTTTTCTTAAAGAAAAACCCAGCCTACTAATATAAATCAGTTCTTCACGTACACTGCGCTCTTTTTCCTCTTTATTTAAAAAGTAAATTAAAAAAATCCAAAGTGCTTTATATTTGAATTTAGCATTTGGTGGTCTTCATCATCTTTTGTTTCTGAGTAGATGTGCCTCATTAGAGTAATTCAAGAATTAGTTCTGAAAGAAAATATTAATGTGCCCACAGGGAGGAGTGGACATCAGCTCTGGAATCTGTATCTTTCTGCAGTGATGAGTAAGATGCCAGGATTAAGATATATGCTAATGCTTAGCGTTTCCTTTTTGTCTCATTTTAGAAGGTTTCATGATGAATCAATGGACTTTAGGATTGGAATCCGGCTCCAAAGACATCTAAGCTTATGATCTTTGTGTGAATTGCACCTCTAGGCTGCTGTTACTGTCTGCAGAGACCTAGTTATAGTCTCTGTATAGTGAAACCTAGAAAGCAGTTCAGCTGATGAAATGTCTGCATCATCTCTAGGGCATTTTGGATGGCTCCTTAGATTCCATAGATTGTATTGATTAAAGAGCTGCTCTTTATATATACCCTGAAGTAATTTTGATCTGAATCTATCCTATTTATTTTTGTTTTCTGTTTCACTATTTAGATGTTAATAAAGTTTGAGGCTTTGAGTTCAGAAAGATACTGAAATCCTAAAGGATGTAAATTATCAGTATTTGTTATCTGACTTTCAGACATTAGCCCTTCAGGGTGGAATCCATAAGGAAAAGTGCTGTGTATTTTCTCTTAAAATATTTGCAAAGGATTTAGGGTAGATAGATCAAAAGTAATAAATAATATGTACAAATTTACTATTCAGTATATACTGATTTTGCTGTGTCAAAATACCATTTATAGGATAGCACCTTTTAAACCAAGTAAGAGATGGAAATTAAAGCTGTAAAAGCATTAAACTATTATTCTGGTTTTGATAATATGTCTTTGTAATCTTTTAGTGTTTTAAAGAGATCATCACTAAGTGGTCTTTAAGGTCTGTTGGAACCCAAACCATTCTAAGTTTCTATGAATAAAAGAAAAATAAGGTACATTTATACCTAAGTTGTTCTAAATTAAATAATTTTTCAGCTCTACAGCATGTATAAATGCTTGTAATTTTTCCAAGGTGTACTAAGAATTAATATGTTTTCTGGTGAGATGTGAAAAACTGATGTTAAAATGCATTAGTGATTTTCTCAGAGAAGAAGTTTGATATCAGATAGTGACAAAAAAGTCAGTGATGCTTAGGATTCTTTTTGACCTTCAGGCTTCCTAGCTAAAGATTTCTCTGCATTGGTAGCAGCTGTGATGCATCACTTGCACCCAGCTTAGTGGGATCAGCACCCACTTTGGCAATAAGGATGTTTTCCTATGAGCTTTACTAAGCTAGAGGTAAATTTTGGAATCAATTTCCATTTTGGGGAGACAGTATGGGATTGTACTTTTCTCCAGACTTCTCTTTGTTACTGGAAACTGCTATTAAAAGTAACAGTTTCTAAATGTGTTAGTATCCACAATAACATCAGTTGTGTTGTATTAAGTTATTGTTGTTGTTAATAAACAGTAATAATAAATACTATTTTGTAAACTGTTTCTATATTGATATAATTGTCTAATGTGTCTCTTCACACTTTAAAAGGCTTTCTTTGAACATGAATATTCTACTTGTATGGAAGCAAGAAAATGTCAGTATTTAAGTCAAGTATTTAAATCTGAGTGATGACATGCTTGTGCACTTGGTGCATTAAGACAAGTCATTCATTTTCTACTTTATTGGTGCATGCTAATTTCACTTGACACATATACATATGTATATATCCATATTTTCTGGCTAAGCTAGCTGCTAGGAATAATTTTTGCTATCACTTAAAATAACAATAAACAGCTGAAGTCAGCCTCTGATGATTCCTAGAGTTTTCCCTAGTGTGTTCTTGTATCATGTTCCATTTGTCTTCCCCTCTTTCTGCTTTGCAGTTTCCTTTCCTAGAACAGTAATAACCCCTGAGTGGGGTAGAGCAAGTTGTGAATGGCACTGCTTTGACATGATAAAGCCATATGACTTGTCCTAGTAAAATTCTTTGTTTTATCCACGGTTACATCTTCCAGCCTTGCAATCCTCTTCCTCTCTAATTTCTGTTAAGGTCACAAGTCCTGTTTGTGTATTCCTTGGATTTTTTGTTCTGTAAGAACATAAAAAGCTATCTTGATGACACTTAATTTTTAGAACTAATTTCACTATTAGAATCCTAATGGAAACATTTTGGTATACACATCTCTTGAGGCTTGTTCATTTTTCAATTCAGTCCTGTTTTCCTGACCACTGCTGAGCTTTTATAGGGTATTTAGAATTGTACAACATCTTAATCTATTCCTAAAGTCCATGAGATCGAGCCTAATCTGTCTGGATCTATTAAGAGTCCAGACATTGTGCTGTTAAGGAATGCTTTTATAAAATCTGTTCCTGGAATTTGGCATGCTCAACAAATGTTTGAGAAAAGCAAAATCAGAAAGACTTACCAATTTAGTATAGAGCTTTGAAAATTTGTTTTTATATCATCTAATTTAGTTGTAAGTAGATGAATAGTTTGGAAGTCTAAAACTGCTGTCTACTTAGGCAATTAATGCCACGTAGTTGGAGTGGGTTTGTAGAGCAGCAGTTCATCCTAGACCCAATGTTAACCTGTGTAAATGTTTTAAGGATTTTGCCATGGACTAAATCTGTGACTACGTAGACTGAGTGGCAAGAGCATGTGTTCTGGTTTGTTTTCATTCAGAAGAAAACCACTAGTTTAGACTGTTTTGGTTTGTGAATCAAAATGTGGTGATGATTTTCTTCAAAAGCACCTGATTCAAACTAACCTGATCATGTAGATCATAAAATAGCATATATAAGATGGATATTACAGCATCATAGTTTGTATGGGGCGAAGATCCTATGAAACAGAGAGTAGCTCAGCTGTATTTTACTTTAGGAGTTAATTGTTTTTGTAGTGTGATTGTAGTGGCTAAAAATAATTTCAGAGTTAAAAGGGATTATAGACACCTGAATGCAGTTGATTTAATGTGAGATACACTTGATGAGAAAATAGCTAGGTGTAAACTTTAGGTAAGAGATAGGCCATTGTTACAGCTCCAAAGCAAGACCTGAAATGTGTGTTTGCAACACTTCAGCACACTGAAAGAATCCTGTGTTCTGATGTTCTTTATTAGCTGCTTTATGAATCAGTTGTAGTGTGTGGTCATTTATCAGATTTGTGATGTTTTTCTATTTCTTGGAATGTGAAGATGCTTAGATTCCCAACATTTAGAGTACTGAAGACCCCAAATGTGCTGATGATTGTTGGCTTTGGGGATATCTTTTTCACTGACTGGCACAGAAGTTAATGAAATAAACTCCTCTTTCTTCCTATAAGAATATTCTGCTGCTATGAAAAAACAAACAAAACAAAAAAACCCCAGAGAAAATATTTACCAAATGACAGTGTTCAAAAAATCAAGTTATCCCATTG
>WEIV01025242.1:408559-430827 GCA_013390005.1 Calyptomena viridis | reverse complement strand
AGCTCAGAATAAGTTATTCCTCACAGTTCCTCCCAGCATTTGCTCTGCAGAATAGCAAGGGCTTTCCATTGCTTGACTCGGTATCCCCTTACAGCATTTAACAGCTGCTTTCCAACCACTGGCATTTCCAAAGGGGACACCAAACCTGACAGACACCATCCTGGACTGGGCCTGCAGTGTGTGTGTGACTCTGAGAGCTTTCATGGTAAACACTGGCACTGAAGAAATAATTAATATCAAGTTTAAATTCGTAAGAGTCAAAAACGACTGTTAAAAGCACTGGCTCTTGAGAGCTGAGAAATAGTTCTGCTCCCAAAAATTGTGCAATCCTAAATCAAATTAGGAGTGCATTCACAAAATGTCTGAGGTGCAGCACCAGTAACTCCTTGTTATATTCAATCTAATTACAGAGCCTTTTAGAAACAGGTAGAGATTTGAGGGCAAGAGAATTAGCACACATCCAGCATTTTGACCATCCTGTGGATCAAATCTCGTTATATTATTTATCTTAACTCCACAGTTGTGTGAGGGGACTTGTCTGTAACTACAGACCTGCTGTTGCCATGATCCCATGATCTTGCCTTGAGGAGCAGCAGCTCCCTGGTGCTCCTGTAGATGCTCCATTTCCACCTGCTGGAATGGGAAATGGTGATTGTCCCTACCAGGACACAAAGGTCTTCCAGGTGTAAGCTGGAACTGCTCCTTTGTTGTGCAGGATCTGTGTTTGATGGTGTATTTATGAAGGTGCCCAAGGAATGTTGATCATGGCCCAAGAGAATTGCTTTAGCAAGTGAGAGAAACGTAAGTAAAACAGAGATGAGAGTCTGGTACCTTCTCTAAGGTGTGAGATTTGGATTTGAAAGAGAAAAAGGATCCTTGCAAAGCAAAGGGCTGCCCCAAGCACAAGGGGAACAGGAACAGAAAGGCCTGGAAACAAAAGACAAGGGCAGTAATTCAAAGCAAAGAGCAACACAGAATCTGTGCAAGAGCAAGCAGGGAGGATGGTGGAACCTCTAGATGGAAGATTAAGTTTCAGGATCTTCATTCAGGGGCATTGTTCTTTATTTTCCTGTTGTTCTGGCCCTCATTATCCTCCAAACCAGCAGTGCCTGGGGCCCTGCATACCAGTGGGTAACAAGAGAATGTGTAGTCTCCATATTCCCACTCCTTTAGCAGATGGCACATCCTCCTTCCACAGGAACTTCAGAACTTCCCATGGGATAAGCATGTAAGTCTGAAAGCTACAAAAGCATAGTATGGAACATATTTCTGGGTAGTGCAGAGCATGTCCCCATCCAACCCATTGCATCTACATCTAGCAGTGCTATTTGCTTCATTTTTCAATTATTTCAACAGTGAAAGCACCAAAGGGTAAAGCTTTCAGAGTGTGCAGTGCCCCTGTCTCAGGCTCTCAGCCACGAGGGCTTTGCAAAGGTTTGCAGTTGTGCACAGATCAGTAACAGCTCCATCAATACCCTTCAGCTGAGCATTATTGCATTTTAAAGGGCTAGTGAAGTTCAGAAAATCAAAAAGGTTCTAAGGTAAGAAAGATTAAAAGTTTAACAAAATTACCACTGTGGATTACATGGATTTAGTTTATGGGATGTGCTCATTTAGGAGGAAAACAACTACTGTGGGGTTTGTGTTATTTCCTATGAGCAGAGTTCTGCTTTCCCTTTCATCTTCAGTGCTCAGTTTGGAGAGAACAGGGCTCATCTGAGGCCAGAATTTGGCTTTCCAAGTTCAGCTACAACTAAATCCTTTTTGGCCCCTAATGAGTGATGGTCCCTATTCATTAGGAGAGTTTGATTGTTTAAGGCTCCATCTCCTCTCCTGACAGATCTCCAACAAATGGGTCTTGCACAAGATTGCTCCTTTTAAAGCTCAGGTACCCTGGTGCACTGGAAACATTGAGCCAGGTGTAATGAATGTTGTCCCATGTCAAAAGGGGGAAAAAAAAACACATTCCAAGAATGCTGCTTGGCTGCTTTGTAGCTCAACATCCTACACTGGGACCTGCAGCACCTGAGTGGTCTGAGGACTTCACAATTCCCTGTTTGGCTCTGGCTGCAGAGCACAATTTAAGGTGAAAAGCAGGTCTTGATAATGTTCAAAATCTAACAAAGGTGCAGGCATTCTTTCATGTAGTTTTTCTCTGAATTTTTCTTTGTTTTGTTCTTTTCTTCGAAGATTGTCTGAAGTTGTCATTTTAAAAGAAATAATTTTCCGTGTGAAGAAGGCAGAGCCATAAGGAGGGTAATTATAATGGCATTTGAAATAATCCACTGTTATTTCTTTGCCAAAACATCCCTCTGTTCTCATGTTTTGTTTTCCCAAGCTCTAAAATTTGTCCTGCAGTTTGCTAATGTTAAAAAGACAGACTAATCCACTGACATATTTCCAGATCAAATGTTTCTGTTTTCTAACAATAAATTTGGCTGCCCTCCGATAGCAGTGCTTTGTTTGAAAACCTAAAAATCTTTAAATGTTGTTAATTGCTCAGAAAATGTTAAATTAGACTTTTGAATAGGAAGATTTGCAAAGGGGAAAGCATTTTACACTTAAAGTTTGTAACTCTGGCTTTCCTTTAGTATCCAAAGCAGTCACATCAATTAAGCAAAACCCAGAGGTAGATTTGGACTCCCTCTCACTTTTATTGCTGGCCCTAACACACAAATCAGAGAGGATGTATTTCTAATACAAGAATGTTCTGCAAACCAGTAAATCTGGGATTATCTCTTCGGACTGATTATGTCAAAGCTCTTTAGCCACAGCACTTTTGGAGAGCTAAAAATAAATAGCAGTGGGGTTTATACATTTATTCTCTACCTAAATAATCTGTGTGTATTGTGTGTGTCTGTCTACAATGTGAGACATGGTATCTGGACTTAATGTTTATTTATAACAGCTCTTTTCCTAGTAAGGATTTTGGCAAAGGGTTTAAAACAAACTGTCTTAGGGGAATCGTTCATGGGATAAAGTCTAGTGCAAGTGGAAAGGAACTGAGTTCAAATCAGAAGTGTTTTACAGCAGCAGATGACATTAGAGCAAAATTTGGCCCTGTGTGTTTTGAAAATGGATGAAATGGTTCTTTCTTAGCACTGATGAAACAATGCTATGCCATTGAATACAGAGAATTGTAATCCTGATTGCAGTGCCACAGTTCTGAACTGTTAAAGATCTGGAGAATTTTTTGCATTTAGTTTGTGTGAGAACAACCTGAAGTTGTTGCAGCAGTAGCAGGAAGTTAGACATGCTGTCATCTGCCCCCTCCCCTGGATATGTAGGAGAAAAGTCTTCTGAAGAATAAACACTTAACAAGGAATTTTTTAGTTGGTTGTATCAAAGACCTGTGAATGCCTTTCCACGCAGCTCTTCTTCTCCTGTGCAGTTCCTCCCATTTCACAGGAGTGATTCTGCATGCTCAGGAAAAATGGAGCAGCAGGTCAGGGCATGCTACATGGGAAAGTCAGATAGGAGAAAACACAAATTTTAACATCATTTTGTTCTTATTTAGAGTCAGTAATGCATCTTTCAGAAATGGCTTGATAAAGTAGCTGATATAAACACTTAAAATAGTACTGGAGGCAATAAATCTTGCATTGGCAGAGCTGGAATGGATGGAATCCAGTTCATTCAGCTCCCGTGATTCTGCAGGTGTTAGAAGTGAGTTCTGTGTTGTTGTACTGATAAATGAAATCACATGCTGGGACCTCATTTTACAGTGCTATCTTCAGTATACAGCCTTATTGACTGAATTTTTAAATTGGGAGACAAGAAGGCATTTCCTGACATTGTAGAAAACATTGCAGAAAAATACATCAAATATATTTTCCCCTGTATATTTGCAATTATAAATATATTCGTAATATAAATATGAATATATACATTTCCCTGTGTTGTGGAACAATGAGAATGATGTTCTTGATTAGACAGACTTTATTCACAAGCTTCTCATAAAACAGTGTAAAAGGACTCTCTTCATGTTCTTCCTCTTGGCTGTCATCTGACTTTCTGAAGGTAAACATTGGAAACACTGGCAAGTTGCTCTCATTCCTAGTAAAAATGGTACATTCACTTTCTTAGAATGAAACAATTACTGTGCTTGAGAGTGGTCAGTGTCTGCTGCAGTGTATTTTCGGTAGGAACATATTTTTCATTTATCCTTCTGTTTTAACTTCTGTGAAACTGGTTTCTACAACTCCAGTAATGCACATTTTTTTTAACACACTTGTGGAGGAATGGAGTCCACCCAGTGCTGCTCTTACCAAAAGAGCATTTCTGAATTGGTTTTACATATAACTGGAGCCTTTGGGGGTTGATTTTTTTTCTTTTTTTAAGGATAAAAACTGAAAATGTGGCCTTTATGTTCCACATGTTGGTTTTCTTGTGTGGTCCTTACTCAAGCATTGCTTCAGTTGAAGTAGTGCCTAAATTCACAGGCTGCAGAGACAGGTTCCTTTATTCCTGCAGCCCGAGCTGGGATTTACATTAACATCATCTTTACCTCCTGGGGAACAGTGTCATCCTCATCACACCCAGTGAGTCTGAGCTCAGTGCACTCAGATGAAAGGTGTGAGTACCAGGTAAGATCATGGCACAATTAAATTGGTGAGAACAGTGGTCCCCAAACCCATAACTCAGTGTAGTAGAACACTGACTCAAATTCCTACTTCAATTCCCATATTTGAGAGAGCATTTTCAAAGACAGAAAGACAAAACCTATTTTCACTTGAAAAGGTGAATCTAGAGGAGTTCCATTGTGGCACTTTGTATTTAATTAAACCAATGCCCCTGAAAGGTGAGCACAGACATGGACTTCAGGGTCCTCTAAATGTTAGGATGTGTGAGAAGAGCTGTTTGTCCTTTGTGGTGTAAATTATATGTACAATATCTTTCAACTAGTTCATGTAGTGAACTTACATTACAAAATTAATCTTTGCACTGACTTGACTACAAAAACTGTGAATTTATTAGCAAGTTGTTTTTTTTTTTTTTGAAGTGAAGAGAAGCTATTTCCTTTCCCAAGAACACATTATTCCAGAAGGGAGCAGAGGCAGTGTCCTGCCCACACACAGTATGGCTCACATGCTCACTCCAATCACAAGGTGTGCAGTGTTCTCACCCCCAAACAATAAACCCAGTCCATGGATCTGTCCTTACTGAGCCTGGGTCAGGCTCTTTCTGTTCATAGAGAAGCTTTCCAAAAACTGTAAAGCAGCTTAAGACTGCATGTCAAATATAGGGTTTAAGCCTTAAAAATAAGCACTGATGCCCTTTTATTGCACATGTAAAGAATTTGGTCCAGAGGACATGTAAAGAACATCATTTTTTGATTTATATGTCAACTTTTTCTGCAAGAAGAGGAATGACTTGATGATGCTAGAATATTAATCATAGAATCATACAGTGGTTTGGGTTGGAAGGGACCTTAAATACCATCTCATTCCAAGCCCCTGCCGTGGGCAGGGACACCTTCCACTAGACCAGGTTGCTCAGAGCCCCTTCCAGCCTGGTCTTGAACACTTCCAGGCTTTGTGTTCTAGTGAGCTCAGAGTATTTCTGTGATGTGATTCCACATTTGCTCAACTTCCTCTTGACCCCATGGCTCAGGCTGTGGCTGGTGTGATGGCCATGGAAATACCACGTTGGAGTTTCACAAGACTCTCGGGTCAGGCTTGTACACCACTGCTGGATTAATTGCCTACAGCTCAGTAATTAACAGGAAATGTCACCAGGCTGTATCAGGAGTCTCATGCAAAATCATTGTCTATTGTATTGGGAAATGGGACCTTCGGTCCAGGTTCTGGCACCCAAAACACTCCACATTTGGTTTGTAAAAAACCTCACAGTTAGCAAGAAAAAGACAATACTGTGTCGGAAAGTGTCGCAATGGTTGTTACAACTCCAGCCTCCATCTGGTATTTCTTGGTTTGAGGTTGGTGACCCTCCTCTAGGTTGCTAACAGCATTTCTTGTCTCTTTGTAGCCATGTGACACAGACAACGTCCTGGATCCACCCTGTCACCAGTGCTCTAAGCTTGCTTTGCTCCGAGGAGGAGGAGGATGGAATGAGGGACCTTCCCGGCTCCAAGAGCTGAGGGTGGTGGCTCCTGCCACAGAGTCCTCTGTCTGGTTCCAGTACATTAGTGAGAAGATGCACAGGATTTCATCTACATACTTTCTAGTGTAATGTAGTAGTACCTGGTGATGTTTCTTCCCTTCAAGCTGGAGGAAGTTCTGCCATTTTTGAGGTGGGTTTATTGATGGGTGCTACAAAGGATGCAGCTGCCACAGGAGCCCTTAATCTGTCCCAGGTCACTGTGCTGGGATCAGTTTTACCTTAGGGCACAGTCCAGTCTTTTCAGGACTTCCCCATTGACATAATTGTCCCGACCTGAAGTGAAATTTTCACAGCTTTGACCAACATGAGAGTTAAGACAGGACCATTGGTGGGTGATTGCAGCTGATGGTTGACTGGGAGGTGGAGAGAGATGGGGGTTTTGAGCCAATGCTGTGGAGTATAATGCAGATGATTTTACTGAAAATTCTTATTTTTATGGAGGAAATCTGCAAATAAGTTTTGCTAATAGAAGGTTAGCAATTTTTAGCAAGTGCTGGGACCCTGATAACTTTTAAAGCAAACACTTAATAAGATTGGTTGTTGAGCTTTAGAAAAATGAGTCCTTGATAAGTTGGTCAGGTAAAAAGAAAGTTTTGGTAGAGGACACCGTACTCTTTCAACAATATGAGGCAAGAATGAAAATAATTCTACTTTTGTACTCTGCTAAACTGATACATACACGCATCAAATACTTCAGTGGAAGCTGTGAAGTTTCAAGTACAATGAAACCTGTGAAACCACCTCCAGGATCAGCAGAAATCAGTCACCTCCTCAGAGCTGGTCTTTAAGTAGAACAAAATCATTTTGTACACATTGGTGATGATTTAAAGAGCATAAAGAAAAAGGGGGGGGTGCTGATGCAAGTTAATGAACAGGTTTGGGTTTACCTGTTTTGGATTTATATTTTGAATCTCATTATTCACAGCACAGTATCTGATGTCAGATTTATGAAATGTATGATTCTATGCTACGTTTTTCTGGAGGCTCTTTATATATGTTTGTGTGTGTGTGTAATGGTGGGTGTTACTAATGAATGGAAGACAGGCCTGACTCTGCAGAAGCACTGATGGATATGCCAAAGGAAACCTCCAACCTTCAGTCCAAGAGGGAGAAGGGGATTGTTGAGTGTGAGGAAAGCACAGGCTGCAATCACATTTTTTGAGGTCTCTCTTCAACAGGTGTGGCACTGGATTTAAGAATCCTTGTCCTCTGAGGAATGGATGTAAAGGTCAGACTTGCTCACAGTTCTGGTGCCTCAGCCACACTCTGGCTGTGCCAGGTCAGGCACACTGGAGCTGTTGATCCTTTTGAGTCAAAATAATACACCTTTTTTTGAAATCCAAGTCATGTCCCTGAATAGCAGTGCAGGAATCTCCTGCACTTGGCCTGAGAGCTGTAGACACATCACCAAATGTTCTTCCTGGAGGAACAGTGTGCAGCTCACAAAAGAGGCTTTTGCAGGCTTTGCTGGAAGTAGATGTCAGGATATATTGAATAAGCAAATAGCAAAGATTTGTTTTGTGCTTTTAACTAGGTCAGACCCAAATTATCTGTGAATCTACACAGGTGGTGTGGATTAGGAAGAAGAGCTTGCTCAGCAGACCCACAGTAACTTATATTTCTAAGAAAACTTCTCATAGCAATAACACAGGAATGTTTTAGGCATATTTTGCTCCAGTGGCTCCCACGTGCTTTCACAGCCTCCTTTGTGCTCCCGGAGAGCACAGTCTGAAGGGACAGAGCCTGTGCTTCAGTTTCAGGCTTGGACACTCTGGAAGCATTTTTATTTAGATCCCTTTTCCGAAAATGGCACAGGCTCATGACCCACATGTGAGGTTCTGAATTCCTTGTGGTGTTTGCTGTAGCCATAGTAGTCATTTGGATGCTTTATGGCAGCACTTTCTGTTCACAGTTCCCCGATACCCAGCCTGCACATAGATTCCAGTCCTCCAATCCTGTCCAGCACAGATTCGAATCTCCACTTGCCTCTTGCAGCCTCGATTTATTCTGCTGTGGCTCTGTGACAACCCCCCGGGTGTTCCAAAGAGGAGAAGCTATTTAGGGACAGGGCCTGTGGCTCGGGGAGCTGAGTGAGCAGAGGCTTTGTGGGGAGCAATGGAAGCTGTCGTGCTGAGGAGCTGGAGGAGGACAGCTCTGCACGGGCTGCCTGCCCTTCCCGGGGAGCTGCGAGTGACGGCGGTGGGAGCGCGAGGCACAACCCGCTGTGCACGGGGATGTGTCTGCTCTGCTCACTGTCCCTCCCACACGTGAGACCTGCAGCCTCTTCCCCTCTCTCCTTACACATTTGCCTAGAAATTAGAGACAGTAGGAATAGATCTCTGCATCTCTCCAGCTGCTCTGGGTGAGCATTTACCTCTCCAGATAATCCACTAGCTCGCGTTCTCTGTGGCTGACAGTACATTTTCATACCTACAATCTCCAAATGTTCTCATCTATTTTTGTACACTGGCATACACTGTTTCCTAGGTTATTCCTCTTGATCTCCCCTTGTCTCTTCCTTTCTGTGAAATAGTTTTGTGAAATTATTTGGATTAAACTGAACTGTGTATATTGAGAATACGGCTCTAGGATAATTTGAACAGAATTTGTAAAGAGCAGTTGTCAACATATGCAACACTGTAAACAGCAACTTTTCATTTTTATTCCTGAATAAAAAAAATTTCAGTGGAAAAGGTATTAAAGTGCATGTTGTATCCTTTAAAATAACAAAACTACAGCTTTATATGGGAATGGATCTGTCCCATGTAATGTTCTTCATCTGTTGAAATTCCTCTTGTAACAGAAGGAGTGGTTTGGTTCATTTCTTTAAGTCTGTTTGTGACACAGAGGAGGTGCCTGGTGGCACTGAGGTGAGGTAAGGCAAGGAAAATCCTTGAAGAAAAATGCTTGTGGTTGTGGAACAGGCCAGGCTGTGCAGGACTGACTGTGGGAAAGGCTCTCCAGGAGCTCAGGAAAAGCTGCTCTGACTTGGCCCATGAAACATTTACTTTTCCAGGAACTGATGGGACTCTTAACACTCAGCTCAAGACACTCCTGCAGGAACATTAATCCTTACTCCAAAGCAAGCACCAAAATTCGGGGGCCTTTTTGCAGATGCTGCTCTGAGTGACCCTTCTGTGGCTCTACCTGAAGTCAATAGCAAAAACTTGAGTCATCTCAGGAGTGGGCAGGAGGCTCCTGCTCCTCATGTGTCACCCATTCCATCCCTCCAGGGAGCGTCAGCCTGAGCTCCAGCTGCTGGAACCAGCCCAGTTCCACCAGTTCCAACAGGCACCTGTCAGCCCAGGCACTGGGGCCACCTTGGCAAAGATGTTCAGCAGCTTAAACACGTTTGTGGAGTTAATGGGAATTAGGCACCTAACCTACTTAGATGCTGCTATAAATGCTGCTAGGCATGTTTAGGTACCTAAATACCTTAGTAAATCTTTCCCCTCACTGCTTGCAGTGATAGCCTACCAAAAATCAAATACCAGTGGCTAAAGCCTCACCTTTGTCCTCTGTAACCAGCTTTGCCTTTCCCTGGAGATTGTTTTCATGTAACACTAAAAATACCACCAGCTCACAAGTTGTACCATCCAGGTTCTGTTCATATTTTTTGGTGGCTTGATAATTTCTTGCTCATTCTAGATTTTTTTCCCCAAACAGCGGCCGATGTTGCCACAGATTTAAGAGGTTGATATTTTCACAGCACTCTTTTAAGAAAACTTATTTTATTACAAGGTAATAGGTGTGAGTTCACTTCCCACAAGGAAGCAATGAGTTGCATCATTCATCATTAAGCCATATAGTTGAAAAAAACAATGGCATGGGCCAAAATCTGTTACAAATAGAGCTTCATTTTTCCAAATACAAGGGTGGGAAGTTGAAATCTGATAACCAATGCTAATTCTGTCCCTGGGGTATCTGAGTCAAATCCAAACTAGTTAAAGCTGATCATTTAAAGAGAGTAGATAAAAAATTGTATCCCTCCTACTCCCAGGTATGTTTTAGGAGGTTTGTGCCCTGCAAATCCTGTCCATGAGGCCATGTTTGACCTCATGTATATGATCAGGATCTCCACTTACAACTTCAGGATTAGCTGAGGTTAAATATGTGTGGGGTGAACTACTGCCTAAGGGTATTTTCTTGCATACATCTTCCAGCTCAGCTGTTCTCAGCACAACAGCCAGGACAATGATCTGTTTGGTGGCTACAGTAGTGCTCAAGATTCACAGAATTATGTCCAGCATTTTTCCACAAAACATCTGAACTATGTTCTTCCTTCAGCTTAGGAAGGATATTGATGAATAGAGAGAATGAACTGCAACTACTTGATCCTTACAATTCACCAAGGGCTCACACAAGGGGAGGTTGCTGAAATGATCCCTGGTCTTGACAAGGGAGAATCCAGTTTCTCCAGACAGTCACTATGGGGAATGCTGGTTTCATTGTTTGGCTTCTTGGCTAAAAGCAAACCATGAAAAATCAGTTTTGCTGCTGCTTCACATAAATCACTATTTCACCGTGACCCCCCCAAAATTACACACTGATCACAAATGTCTTCATCTCTTCCTAAGTACCCTGCCCTGCAGCTATTCAGCAGCCACTATTTCCCTGTGGCCCAATTATTATTATCATTCAGAACTATCCTTGCTCTTGTATGTGCAGAGAACTCATTAAAATGTGATTGAAATGGAAAAAGAAATGAAATGTTTGTGGCCTAAAACAGAAATATAACAATAACAGCACTTATATGGGAAAGAGGAAGGATCTTAGGAAAGCAAAGCACTGGGGTTCCTGCTGATGTGTTCATTTTCACTCCAAAGGCTGGTAATTCATCCCTGTTCCTTTCCAATCTCAATGGTCTGAAGAAACCAGGAGCACAGAGCTCCCCAGGGCTGGTGGAGCTCTCAGTCCCCAGCAGCCTGAGCTGCATGTTTTAATCTCCAGCCTGAGCCATTGGGGACCCCAAAATTAGAGACTGTAATTGGTCACTGGGGGGGTTACCCATCCCAAGTCCATCACTGATGGCAGGGCAGGAGCAGGAGCAGAGAAGCCCATTAAGAACCTGCCTGGCACTCTCAGACCATATAAGTCCTTCAAATTAAATGCAAAAGTGTTGTAAATAATAAAGATACAGAGGAACAGGAAATAGGAGCTGACAGTGTTGAAGTATGGCTGTCATGTTAACTGGCTGTTGGAAAGATGCAACCAAAAGGAATTATTTTGTTATTAAGGGATAATGTGTAAATGCAGTTAACCTCCTCTTACTCATTCCTCTGCTCATCTTTGGGAATGCAGCCCAGTCCCTTCAGCCTAAACTCTCCATGTATTAACCCCTTCTGGTTGTAGATGCTGAAGCAGCACAGTACTCCAGGATCTGCTTCCCAAAAACCACTTAAAGTCCCACAATGAACGATATAAAGGCCAAAAATCAAATCAATAGTAAATGTTCAGTAACAGGAAAGTCCTGTGGCTGCCTGGGGGTAATGGAGAGATGTTTTCCTGCTGTGCTCAGAGGCTGTTTGGTACAAAACTCTGAAGTCTCTTTCAATCCAGGTTTGTTGTCATTGCTTGTCCTCACATTATGGATACACAAACTAACCTTCTTACAGGAAACTGGGGAAAAAGGCCTCAGTAACTTCATCACATTCATAAAAATATCTAAGAAAACTCATTAGCCATCGTGACTGAAGTTTTGTGTGGCACCAGTGGGGGCTACAAGAGGGTTCTTCTGGGCCAGGGTCACTTGCCCAGAGTACTAAGAGCACAAGGGGAATTAGTAATTTGTTTTCTGATGTGGCTGAGGGAAATTACAGCTCTCCAGGTAAGATCTGTTGAGTTTCTTTTTTTTTGCTATATCCAGAAGGGAAGGACAAGCCAAGGGCTCTGGGGCTGAGAATGGCAGTGGCACTGTCAGGTGCATCGTCACCTCCACGGGGCACAGGAGCTGGATCCTAAGGAGGGATCATTTCCAGGTGAGCTCTGCCTTGCTCTGACAACTTTGAGCTTATTGTAGTGAAAAGTCCTCAATCCAAAACACCAGGAGGCAAAATCCAAAGCAGCAGGCAGGAGGGGAAGTGAGCAGAGACGTGCACAGCAGTGTGTAATTGCCAGGTAAAGCCAAGGCCACAGTGCACCTCCTCCCTGTCTGTGCTCACTGCACTCAGCAGTTGTTCTCAGTGCTGATGCCACAACATCCATCTCTGCCTCCCCCCCTGCCCTCCCCAGTTCTGATCCCTCCCCTGCCTTTTCCCTGTCACTACCACTTTTCCCAGGTAAGGATGGCAGCTCTGACAGCTCCCAAGCCTGTAAATTGAGTTTGCAGTAATCCCAAATACCTGAGATAAGAAGCACGGCTCTGCCATGGAGGCTGAGGGCTTTAAAAGCAGGGAGGGACAGGGACTTGGGTGGATGTACGTGCCTGATGTCATGTGTCCCTGCCAGGGCTGCAGCCTAATTGGATTTCACAAATGTGACTTCTGTGTCTCTTGATCACAAAACCAAATTAAATCTCAAGAAGTTTTGAATAAATCCCTACCTGAAAGTTTGCCTCGAAAAGAAAATTACGATAGACTCATTCCAGCTCCTCCTCTGCCCCAGAAGGGGAGCAAAATGAAAACTTCAAACTAGAACTATTGCTTTAAAATAAATAAGCAGAGAAGCAAAGCACAGCCAGCAGATCTGAATTCCTGGGTGCACTGAATAAAATCAGTCATGTGATAATGATGGGATTTTCTAGAACACCTTTTAGGCATGCAATTTCTGCATTAAATCTATTCAGACGTCCCTAGAACATCTGTTTCTTCTATAAAATGGGAGTAACAGCCACTTTTTACAGTGCACTGACAGCTACACATAAAAGCCTGGTAATTGCTAGCAGGGACTACTTCAAAGTTAACCCGCCAAGATTTTTACGACTATTGCACATGATACCCCTGTGCTGGTTCACACAATTTTGGGAGGTGGGGTACGTATTATAATTGTAGATAACAGTGGGATTCAAACAGATTCCAGCCTCTCTTGAAGCCGGATCAGAAGCAGGCTGATGCCTGCAGTCACAGTAGCAGAGGGAGCAGAGCAAATCCCCTGATTTGCTGTTAATGTGACCTAAAATCAGTGGGAGCTGCTTTAGCACGTGGGTGCCACGGGCTGCTCTGCCTCCCTTAGGGAGACACCCAAGCACCTGCTAAAAGCCTGGATATCCCTGAAAGAGAGGATTCATTTATAGCTACTGCAGCAACGCGGGTCCTGCCCGCTTTTCCTCCAGCTCCCTCTCCGCCGATGTTTATTCATGAGTCGGGGTGCAGGCAGGATGAAAAGGCAGCTGCCAGACTTCTCCCTGGAGTCTCCGCTTGAGATGGTACCACATTTCCAGGGAAGCCTCGCTTGCACTCCTAACGAGGCGGATCCCCATGGGAACACCGTCGTTCCTCTGTAGTTCTCAAGGCGAGCAAACATTATCCTTATTGTGCAAACACTGCACAAGGAAAAGTCACCAAACCTCACCTGCTTCGGTGAGATCCAGAGCTGGAGTGAGATCTTACAGCTCTTGAAAAGCCCGCTGGCAGCATTAGGGTGGGTTTGCTCGGTGCCAGGCTGTCCCTCTGGGCTTTGCAGCAGCCACAGGAGCAGCTGTAAAACAGCACCTAAAATCGGGGTGTGAGGACACGGGGACTGCAGGCACACAGGGCTGGAGCAGAGCACCTTCTGCTACACAAAAGCCGCCTGAGATCCTTGTTTGTAACCGGGGATGGCAGGTGTTGGAGCAGGAAAAAAGCCCAAGGTGCGTGAATGAAAGGAAAGCGATGGGGAGGATTTCTGGGCTTGGAATAGCTGCTGCCATCCTCTGTGACAGCCTCGCTCCGTGAGCAGGGACGGGCTGCCAGGGTGCTCAGCTCTTGTGGGCAAATAAAGGAACAGCAGTAACTCACTCCCTGCAGCACCTACAACCTGGGGGAAAAAGCTAAATCACTCTGATTTTTGTAATTTTGACGGGAAGTGTTTTAAATATTGAAGTCACATCTCCTGTGTCTCTTATAAAACGGGTAAAGCTTAGATTTGTTTTGTTTTTCTCAGTTGATTTGCAAACTCCCATGAGTGCTGTCGGTGCTGCTGTGATATCACAGGGGGGTCTCTGAGGGCTGAAAAGTGTGTTCTCTAAACAAACCAAAGCCCCAGTATTTTGTGTCTGTCACCACAGTGTGTGTTGGAGCTGCACAATCCTCTCCAGTGAACTCCTGCAGGTTTTACTTTCTGTTCCAATTTACAGGCACCTTCAATCAACAACAAATCCTACATGTACAATAAAGTCAGTGTTATCTTCCCACCGTGGACCCTTTTCTGACCCTTATGGCAGAAATATGACATTTGCACAGACTTCTTTGGCTTTAAAACCCCTTCTCTATGACAGGTAGCACCTGTGAAGTTTCAACAGCCTAGTGAGAGTGAATTGTTCTAGTAGAGATTACTCAAGAGCTACTAATCTTAGCATAATAAAGCCTTTGACTGACTTCCAAAGGACCTCGATGCATCTCCTAAGTAAACCAGTCTCACTTCCCAGTCTTTCCTACAGCAAACAGGGACGAAGAGTGAGGGAGACAACTCTGATGGAAACTCAAGTGACTTGTCCAAGATCGTGCAGTGACCTTGTGGTTTTAGGGGCTGGAGAGGTGAGCACTGGTGCTTCCAGCCCTGCACTGAACTGTCTCAAAAAGTGAAAGCTCCAAAGCAGGTGTAAAGGTTTAGGTTAGAAGAAAATTTTATTCTTCAAACACAGAATTAAAAAAAGGGTTCTTAACTTTTCCATCTGGGTCTGACACCTCCTGCCCAAGAAAATTAAAATAAAACAATATGGGCTGCCTGCAGAAGGGACAGCTTTTCCAGGGAAGAACTCACACAACTCACAGTTGACAAATCAGTTAGATAATGACCAAGATAAAATAAAGGTGCTGGATGTCTGAGCAAGGCATCAGAGAAACATTCCAAAAATCTTGTCTAAAACTCTGCAGCAGCTGAAGTTTTGTTTCTGTTGCATGGAAGCTTTTTGGCCATGGAGTCATTGCTGTGCCAGGGCAAGGAGGAAGGAGTTCCCCGAGGAGCAAAACATTCCCTGAGTTGTACAAGCACAAATGCAAAGTGCTGTGAGAGGCTGATTGTGCTGAATGGAGCTGGAGATGGAATGCTGTATCCATGGCACCTGGGAAGGTGACTCATGTCACTGCCAGAAACACAGACCTGCTTGTAAGGAATATATTCTGATAAAATCTGCAAGAGCTCAACGCAGTTATGGTAATTCAAAATGTTTGCTTCACTCAGAAACAACCCACTGGCTCCTCTCTGACACGGGCAGGGCCATCAGCTGTGCAGGAGAGTGGTGGCACCTGGATGGAAAGGCAGCTGCAAATGGAATAACCATTAAATAACTGCATGCCAGCTCATTTGGATCTTTCCTGGGAAGCAGGAATGTTGCACTAGAGTATCTCCAAGTTCCTAGAAGAAATCACAGGCCTCATAAGGTAAAGACATCAGGCAGAGTTCTGCTGGCAGGCTGGAATTCACATCAGCACATAGTTTGGGATGTTTGCTCTTGGAGAGGAGACTGGCACTTGCCTCCTTAGGAAAAAAGGGAAAAAAGGCAACCTCTGAGAAGTGCCATTTGCTTCTGAGCTGAGGAGCTCAGTGCCCTTGAAGGGAATGCAAAGACATCTGTGGGTTTCAGACCACGCTGCTCCCTCAGCCAAAGCAATGAGTGTGGAGAAGTGTTTCTGCTCCTCTTCTGCCTAAATGTTGAGGGAATGCTGAGGGAAAGAGCTGCATTCATGGCTGCTCTGTAGTCAGAGCTCTTTAAGTGACATAGACAGGACTTCTAAAAAACAATATACTGAATTCTTGATGATTTTTAGGAGACACAAATAACTCTCTCATTACAGGAACCTTTTTCTCTCCCCACATTTAAATATTCCCTGGCTCAGTGAAGGTGGGATTTTTCAGTCAGAAAGATGAATTGGTTCAAAACTACAAAGTTTTGAACAAAAGCAGTGATAGACAAGTACTTCCTCTCCATCCAGAGTCACAAACCTGATGAAATCTCACTGCTGTGGTAGTTTTTTGAATGTGTTATTGTATGGCTTGAGATCCTGATAAAATGGGAAGATCATCAAACAGGAATCTCATTAGTGTGCACCTTTTGTAAGATTAGTAATTTCACAGTATATTAATTTTTTCCTAGATTAGCTTAAATGTGTAGCAGCACTTGATTTAACAGAGACACATGGGCAGACAGTATTCCAACATTGCTGTGAACATCTGTTCCGAGTTACCAAAATTCCAGCTCAAAAACAAATATTTCTCCTATAAATCAACCCAAACATTATCCTGAGTGTTGTAACAGATGCAAAATGATTCTGGCTCCCTCTGCCCCGTGGTTTGGCTCTTTCCTTAACATCGATGCGAATATATTTATTTAAACACTTCAAGAAATACACATCTGAAATGGCTATTTAAGCTTCCCTGAAGTATGTCTGATGTTGGTTCAGAGCTGATGGTCAGTTGAGACATTGTCTTATTAACCACAGATTCTATTAATTAGTATAAACTCCAGTTACAGCTCTGCAGACAAACCAGGTCTAGAGTGACACTTAGAGTCCCACTCAAGTGTCCCAAACACTTCAGCCCAACCCTACAGAAATGACCCAGAGTTTGTGCAGGGGGAGTGTTTATTTTGGGGTTTAGATTCATTGTGTCCTGGTGTCTTTCAGCAGGTTCTTTGCCCCCATTGTTAGAGCTGTTGGTCATCTTTCATTTCATGAGCTAAATGAGTTGGAAGAGGTATTGATTTAGCTGGGACAAAGAAATGAGATTTGTTTACTAAACACGAAATTTGGAAAAAGGCTTTGCAAGAGGGTTCCCAGTGAATGGTCTGAGTATGTGAATAAAAATGTTTGCTTAGGCAGAAGCAGCAATTCTGTACTCTGAGGTGTTTAATTGAATTAAGCTGCATCTGAGCAACTGGGATGCAAGTTGCTTTCTTTTTAATAGTTTGCATGTAACAGCTCAGTCACACAAGGAGAGAACTGAACTGTGGTACCACAAATACCAACAAAATCCTGCAGAGGAGAAAGAGAAAAGTCCTTTTGCTTCATAGGCCTCTGCACAAAATACAGTTTGGGGGCAGGAACTGTGGTTTGAGGATGAAGTTTTGGGGTGGGTTAATAATTTACTGTCTTAAATGGTTGGAGAAAAACAGTGTGTGTGGACTAAATACAAGAATATATATATAATATAATAAATACAACTGTGCCTTTAGTGCTGGTTGGGAAATGGGAGCTGCAGGCCAGTTCTCTCCCACAAACAATAGGAACACATGGGAAGTGCAGAGACACCAGGAGGGCAGAGGGAAGTGGCAGGGCCAGAGCAGGGGCTGCAGAGCCTGTGCCAGTCAGTGCAAATCACCCAGGGGCCTCGGCCATAAGAACCTGCATTATTCCCCTTCAGAGATTTCAAAAGTTGTTATGAAGTTTAGGATCACATTTTCCAAAGGTAATTTGTTAATTAAGGCATAACATTAAAAAAAAAAAAACAACAACCAAAAAGCTGCATATATGTAAACTGAGTAAAAATGTTCATTTTGTTCAACACTTTTATTTGTAAAGAGATTGAAACCCATTCTATACGCAGTAAGCTACATCTTTCTATGGCATTATACATTTGCTTTATATATTGTTAATTAGACCTAATTTAGGCCTCAAAAAACCTCATTAAAATTCTGATTAGTGCTGTTGGCAAGCAGCCATCTAAAAAGCCTCTATTTCTTCCTTTGATAAGTTTGAAGCTGCTATAACAAACAGTAAAAATAAAATCACAGCCCTCTTTCTCATGCCAATCAACATAATGTATTCTCCGGGTCAAAGCCACTTAAGGGAAAATACACGAGGAGAACATCTTTATTTCCCTCTCCATACATGCTGTCAGGTGGCTACAGAAAACTGGAGTATGTTTATGCCCTTTGGCAGTTTTAAACAAACAAATAATTAAAAAAACCCCCAAACAAATAAAACAAGCAAATCCACAAAACTGGCTAGGAAAAAGCTAGTTGTAAACCTCCAAACCCAACTTATTCTGCAAGATAATTAAATAAAGCTGGTTTTTAAGACTTTAAAAAATGAATGGGAATAAAAATAAAACAAATCTGGTTTAATATTACACTAGTTCTGCCTGATGCTTTCAATACGTTTTGTAGTCTAGATGCTTAACCAGGAAAACATACGGACAAGAATATCTTGAGTCCAAATACAAAAGTCAAAGGCAGAATAAAGCACCAAACAATAGCAGGGCTGCTCTGCTTCCCTGTGCCCGTGTGTGTGTGGAGGGGTTGTTATGGTACAGCTGCCGGCTATCATTGTATTCATCTCAATTAACTTCAACATTTCTCTTTAATGAAAAAAAACAACTTTACAAAGCTGAGCACGGCTCGAAACGCCAACCATTCCGTGTGTGCTGCAGAGCACTTTGTTCTGGGCACATCTGCCCTCGCAGGAGATGGGAGCGATTCGTCTGCTTTTCCAGAGGAGCCACCAGGAATCGTGAGGAGCCTGGGAGAGGCAGGAGGGCTCCCAGTGTGTCCCTGTCCCTCGGAGCACAATCCCCCAGGCAGCTGCTCCATCCCACGTCACTGCACAGACAGCCCTGGGCACTGCTAAGACAAAGCCAATATATGATTATGGTAAAATACCTCATTTTCCTTGTCATAAACACCGAGCTGTGCTGCTGAAATCCAGCTTTGGGATGCTCTCTGTCAGTAAAGCTGACTCTCTCTTGGAATATAGATTAAAAAAAAATCCGAGTTACTAATATTGTATTTTTTCTGAGCTCTTTTAAACTGTGATCTTTAGAGATCTAATCAGACTTTCTGTATCAAATAAAGTAGGGAGATGCACACACAGAATCCAGGGTGCATTTGCCTGTTAACAGTGTTCAGCCTCTATGTTTCATCGTGGTATTTGCATAAGTACTTTTCCAAAAACCTGGGAAGCCTGGTAGGCTGATATTTAACATATTCAATGTGCCTATTCTGATAGGAGATAGCAACTAGTCTCCAACTGAAATTTCTGATGAGAGATTTAAACAGAACAAGAGGGGCCATAAGAGAGATGGTGATTTAGCAGAACCCCCTAGCTGGGGGGTACCTGGGGTACCCAGGAAGGGCACAGAACTGAGGGGGGAGTACATTAAAAAAGAAGGGGGGAAAAAAAACCCTAGTCTCATCAACAAGATTTAATGAATCTAAACCTGCAGGATAAACTGCATACTGTTAATAATGTGCATTTCTGCACTGCTTGCTGCTGTTGCAATGATTCTTTCACAAAGAGACATGGCATGACTTCAATGCCTTTATGTTTAGAAGCCTGATTTTTGTCTGTAAGAATTTTCCCAGTCTTCCACAGAAGGTCAGGCTTTCTTGCCAAAGATAAGAGAGGATTATCACATTTCTGTGCTCTTAATAATGTAAATACACGGGATTAAAAACTGGTGTGTGCTTTCTGCATTTTTTTTTCTAAGAGGGAAACCCGGGAGCAAGGTGGATGTCACAGAACTGACCACAGAAACACAGGACAGAAGGAAAGTCCAAGCTGAGGGCAGCCTTGCAAGCCTGAAGGCCAGGGCAAGAGTCACTTCAGTGACTTTCACAGACCTCGTTGAAGAACATGGGCTTGCAGTCTCAGGCTGTACAGATCCGGAGCTGATAAGGCCATGCATGCGGAATACTTCAGGCTAAATTCTGCCTGACCTTCCCCGGCACCACGCCTCGGGCAAGCTCTCTGAAAGCAGCCATTTGAAGTCAGAGAAATCTGGGTCATTGACTTCAATAGAAACTCTGATTAAGGAGGGGATGCTCAGCTCCTGCACCTTTCACTCCTCCCTTCTGCTGCAGCTCTGCCTGGGGATGGGCTGTCTTATTCTGTGCTCGTGGGTGCTCTTCTGTCTCCAGTAAAACCAGTGCCAAATTCCAAAATCGAGCAGCCTGAGCATGTAAGAACAGCTATTTCTAACTGTCTTCCTGCAGCATGCAAGCCAAAAGTGAGAAAGGAAAAGGAATGGAGTGCAGAGGAATAAATGGAAGGATCAAGTTGTTTTTCCCATTGGCACCAGCTGGGAGTTGTCCTTATTCAGGGGAAGGTCTGACTGCAAAACAGGCCAGCTACTCCCTTATCACTCATCCCAATCCAGTTCTGTCATCTGGCTGCTTACACCTACTGGGTCTAAATAATTTGCCAAGGCACCAAGGGCACGAGGTGCCTGGCATGGCCTTGAGAGGCTGGTTAATGCTTTACAAGGGTAAGGTTGCTTTAAAAAGCATAGCAGAATATTTGTTCCAAAACTGTAGTCATCACTGAGAGCCACACTTGCTGAGTTCAAACCAGGTCAGCTGCCCAGGCAAGTACATGTATTTGATGTACTGTCATGGTAAAGGCTGACTGTAAACTTTGGCAGAGAAAATTATTAATCTTTCAACTCACAGCATATAAGCAATGACTAGTAATACCTATTTTTCTGAGAACTGGAATGCCTTTTGGAACCACCCCAGATTACTTAAGAGAAGTTTCTCTGCCATCACCCAAAAGCAGTTCCAAACCTGTCTCTCCCACATTCAATTAGACTTAAAAAAAAAAAATTAAAAACTAATAATAATAAAAAAAAAGGCGGGGGCAGCTCATGGTTCATTCAACAGGCATTTTTCCTCTTGTGAGGAGCCACGGCAGCTGGTTCAGCTGCACCCCATGGGGACAATAAACATCCATTTTGCAGTAATTCAGTGCTGTGGGTAGTGGCTTTTGCTTGGAAAGCCAAGCGAGGGCTCCATCCAGAACCTCAGGGAGAGGAGGGAGTGGGGGGCAGGCATTGCTTCCTCAGAGCCTCTCAACCTTCTCTTCAAAAGCTGCTGCTCTTCAGCCCCAGCTGGGTGTGGGTATCTGAGCATTCTCACGTGGCTCTCCATGGACCTCGAGTTGTGCGTCACAAAACAGAGCTGGAAATGCACTGCCATCCCAGGCCAACCCGGGAACCTTCCACTGCTTTGGGTCACATTAGAACTAAAAGGCTGAATCTCGAGACGCTTCAAATTCTATTTTTTGTGCATCTCACTCAGTCCTTTCATCCATTGCTTTGGCTCCCAGAGGGCTGAGGTGGAGATCCACTGCGTGGATAAACCAATGAGTATTTATGGTACTGTAAACCATTTGCTTTTAAAATCTGTCCTGTGCCTTGACCCAAACGCTTGTTCTGCATTATTTATCCCCTCCACCTTGTAGCTTGTTCTCTGTCTGCCTACTTTTGCAATTCTTTTCTCCAGACAGAACCTAACAGGGGAATCAAGTGACAGTGGCAGTCCAGATTTCTCACACTGCACATACAGTATTGGCTGCCATTTAACCCTGACACAGAAAGTAAAAAAGATTCTTCAAACCAGTCTATATTTAAGTACATACAGACCTCTAGATCACAACCTGACTGTGTGATACCTGTCTCCCAGCACAGGAGCAGGTGTCTCTCCATCTACCAGTATCCACATTTCTCCTTAACCATGATTATTTCATTGTCTTCCCGCCCCACTTTTATTCCATTTTTACGCATTTTTTAAATCTTTAATATAAGTAGGTCCCCTGGAAGATACTGGTCAGCTAGATCCCTAAAAAAAGCTTTCACTCCAACTTTCTGTACGGGAAAAACAAAACTGCAGTCATGTTTCCAGGAGGTATTTCAGAACGGAATTCCCAATTTCCATTACGGGCTATGCCAATGCAATGGGTAGAATGGGAAGTGCTACCAAGCAGTGGAGAAAACGCATCTTATGAACTGTGCTGAAGATTTGTGTTTTACCTAAAACAAGCAGTCCCTCCTTTGTAAATAACCTGGGGGTGGGGAAGAGAAATACCGAGTTTTAAAGGAATGGGCGCGAGGTGATTGAGACCCCGGGGCAGGACCAGCTGCGGGGCAGATCCAGGGTTCAAACGCGTCGCCAGCGGTTCCCGCTGTCCCTCCACATGGGACATCGCGACCCGAGCCCGGGCTCTGAACCCGAAAAGCCGCGTCACCCCCCGCGGCAGCGGCTCCGTGCGGGGCCACCGGGCCGGGGGGAGCTCCTG